>JAQHUG010000169.1:108116-120847 GCA_028555095.1 Dicrostonyx torquatus | reverse complement strand
ATACCCACCGTTTTGTCATTTTGTCATTATCATACATACCCACCGTTTTGTCATTTTGTCATTATCATACATACCCACCGTTTTGCATTGTTTGCCATTGTGTCCTCCCTAAGGGATGGGGGGGGCAGTTCTGCAGTTTCTCTAAACTCTCCATAGACTTTGAGGTAAGAAGGGTCTGGAACAAACTTTTTGAAAGTCTGCAAGGTGTCTCACTTGCTCTAGGGCCCCACGGGAGGGGTGCCTCTGTGTATGGGGTGTGCCCGCGATTCTGTGTAGGCCAGAAGAGGGCTTCTGATCTCCTGGATCTAGAGCTGAGTTACAAGTGGTTGAGAGCCAACTGACATAGACATGGGAACTAACTCTGGCCCTCTTGCAAGACCAATAGGTGTTAACCACCAAGCCATTTCTCCAACTTCCAGTTCTCGCCTTTTCTAGCCTCCTACCAGTCTTCAATTCTTGCCCCATCTACCTGACACTCTAACAGGCAAACTCCTGAAGAGCTGTCCCCATTCCATTTTGTCTTTTCTCCCTTTCTCGGATCCGAACACTATACTGCACTGGAAGCAATGGCCTCCAACTTAATTTAGCTCTAAAATGGTCAGCCCTTACACCTCAAACACAGCTCACCATCAATACTGATACCAACTCGCTGCCCTCTTTCCAATATGTCTACTTTGATAGTTCTTCATACTCCAAAGACCCCTCAAAGGTGGGTGACCCTCATTAGAGATAGGGTTGTGTGGGTGTCAGCCATGAGACCTCTCTTCTCTCTACATTCATATACTCTGATGAGATGTGTATACCAAGCAAGTGGACGTTTACTCAAATGATGGGATGGGAAAAGGGGAGATACATGTAAGTCTAGGATGGGAATATCACCTTCAATCTGAAGAGCATTTACTTGGATAAATCATCTGCCACGGTAATTACACTTAAACCAGTGGTGACAAGTCTCTCTCAAAGGATATGTGTGCAAATGAACACCTGAGCCTCAGCTGGTGATGTATGGATCCAGAAATGTGTGTGGGGAAATCTAGACAAAGGGAATATTTGCCTTGGTGAACTTAAACCTACTCTGGAAAATTCACTCTTACTAGGGTGGTCTTGCCCGATTCCTCCCCAGACAGATTATTTACAAAGCTGGACGTATCATATCTTTTCGAGTTGGAGGAGGTGTGTATCTCCAACCTCTAGAAATAGTTTTTTTCAAAGCGATGGGCGCACTCACACTACACGGTAACTGCTCTTCAAAAACAAACCCCACTTCGGTGAGGATGGCGCGCGCAGTTAACCCTGCCTAGGTTCTTACCTTGCAGAAAAGAAGCAGATCCATCCGGTCGGGACAGCAGGTTCTGTTCACAAGCAAAATGCCGGAGGCTGCAGACTGGACTTCGAGGGCTGGACTCTGTTCTGGTGTCAGTACTTACCTTGGCGTCTGCACGCTTTGCTACCTCCATAGCCGCCGACCATGCGCACTGCGGCCCCTACCGTAGCTTCCGCCTAGCCGCGCGCTCGTACCGGCCGCGCAACTACTGTAACTACTGCGCATGCGTCAGTCTGGGGCACGCCCGAATGGGCCCTCGCACGTGGCTTAACGTTTACTAACAATCTGGTTCCGCCCATCTCCACCCCCTAATTCTGGCAAAGCCATTGGACAATAAAAAATAGGAGGCGGGTCTTGGAATGGGCCCATCTTGCCCAAGGCCCCCGGGTCCTAAACCCGTGAGCTTCTAGTCAGGTTGTCCTTTTTCTGCCTGATACTGGAGCAAATATAAGTAGAAAACTGGAGCAATTTCAGATAATAAGAATTTCCACATGAACTTACGTATGCGTCTACGATTCAGGGTGGTTGGAATTTGATAGCTTGTTGACATAGTTGTGCTGCCATTTGAATAAGGCAGAACATATCGCTCCCGTGAGAAAGGAGGCGTGGTTACTAGCCAAGATGGCGGTATCGATGTGTATGGCCAAGATCTGGAGGCCGAGCGGTGGCCTGGGTCAGGTTGCTTTCCTGCTGCTGCGGCGGCCTGGGGCTCGGGGCTTGGCTAGATTCGTGAGTACCTGGGCCCCAGGGGGTCTTTCTTGAGGAGAAATAGGAACGTCAAGGTTATCTTTACAGTTCGTGTCGGTCGCCGCGGGCTGTCAAGGAAGGGCCAACTCATAAAGAAAAGGAGCAGGAGACTCCTTGGAGAGAAATTCAAGGGAAAATTCCCTTCAGAGGAAAAGCAAGGCAGCTCCTTGTGGGCATCCACGGAGGGAACAAGTCGGGGAGTGAGATGGGATAGGATCAGGTCTACATTTCTTTATTTCTTTACTTAAATTCCGGTTGTAAAGCGAGTTGAGCAAGAAATTGGTTTTACTCCTATGTCCCCTGATCAAAAGTCAAGGCCGGGGACTTTTCCATGACTGTTGTTTACAGGAGATCACTATGCGTTTGTTGACTTCATGAAGGAAGACAAATAGCTAGAAGTCCAGACAGGAGCCTTTGTCCACGTTATTTTTAGAGACAGCATCTCACTGAGTACTCCAAGATGGCCTTTAACTCACTCATATGCCCAGACTGGCATCGAACTGGAGACAGTCCTGTCTCTGTCTCCCAAGTACTGGGATCACAGTTGTGAGCCACCAAGCTCGGTTGCCTACTTTCCTTGAAAACACTTGAGAATATTCAAGAGTCCTCTTTTGATCCATTGTTGCTGAGGGCAGGATAACACTTTCAAAAATGATGTTGAGGCCTGGCAATGTAGCTTAGTGACAGAGTGCTTGCCTAGCACCCACAATTTAGCTTCTAACCCTGTGTGCTCTAGCTGTGGTGACACAAGACTGATTCCAGCACTTGGGAGCTAGAGGCAGGAAAGTCAGGAATTTGAGGTCAGTCTGAGTTACAAGATGTAATGGTCGGTCCTGTACCTTTAAGAGACAAGCCCCGCCCCCTCCACAGAGGCCAGGTGGTCTTCAGTGTTCAGCCTGAATCTCTCCCTTTCCATCTCTCTTCCAAAGAGGTAGCTGCTGCCGCAGCTCCTCTCCTTTCCTCCCCCTCTTTCTCCCTCCCTCCCTTCCTTTCTCCCTCCTTCCCTCTCTCTCTCTGCTTTTTCCCCTTCTCCCCTTTCCCTTCCATAACCCACTGAATAAATATTCAACCTCACATTGCATGCTGTGCCTATCCGTCTGGGTCTCTCACCTGCCACGCAGCTCCTTGCCTGGGACTTACTGCTCTTGAGCTCTCACCCACCACACTACTCCCTGCCTAGGACCCGCTGGCCCTCATGGCCTGTAGGCCACTTGGGGGCTCCTGCCTGGGACCTGGCTGCCTTCGTGGCCTGCCTTGGTCTCCTGCCCGCTGCTCGCTGCCACCACTCGGGGACCTGCGGGGACCTGTGGTGTTTTATTTAAACTATTACATATGAGACCCTGTCTCAAAAAACCAAAGAGATTGAAAAAAGAAATCGAGGACCTGTTGTGGCGATGCATGCTTTTGATCTCAGCACTGAGGAGGCAGAAGCAGGTGGATGTCTGTGAGTTCCAAGTCAGCCTGGTCTATGTAGAGTTCCGGTTAGCCAAAGCTACATAGTGAGACTGTCTCTTTAAAAAGAGATTTCAGCCAGGCGGTGGTGGTGCTTTAATCCCGCACTCAGGAGGCAGAGACAGGTGGCTCTCTGTGAGTTCGAGACCAGTCTGGTGTACAGGAGTTAGTTCCAAGACAGGCTCCAAAGCTACACAGAGAAAGACCAAAGAAAGAACGATCTTGTTGGTCATGCCTGGTTAGAGGGTTTTGAAGTAAAAATCTAGTGAAAACAGGTCTGCTTAAAAGGTTGAGTTCTGGAGCCGAAGCCCTTGATTTTACTTCTCTGCTCCGCCTCTTTCCAGTTGTGCAGCCTTGGGCAAGGAGCTGCTTTCACCTCTCTGTACAGTGCTGATAGCAGCCACTTCTTAAGGTCGTTGTGGAAGCATTACAAATTGGTTCCAGCACAAAAGGGCAATGGGAATGTTGCCCTGACGTTAGTGGTAAGGACAGAAACTCAGAGATTTGGGAGAGGAAAGGGTGACCTGAGGGGTGGGAACTGGATCCGAGATGATCAGGGTGAGCTAGGAGTGAGGTGTGGTAATTTAGCAAGGTTGTCAGTAGAAGCAAATACAGAAAGGTTGCAGGAGCCAGGTGAGGGTAGGGCAGTGTGCTGTGTGCTGTTCTCTTTGGCCTTTTCCCCCCTTGTAATCAAATCCTTCACAGATAATTTCAGTTCCTGAAGTCATTGGCTAGGCAGGTAGGCTGAGTGGTGAGCAAAAGTGAGGAGGGAAAGGTCACTGTGACTGCTTAAATCCGTTTTGCTGCTGGCTCAGGCCTCTGTTGTCCCTCTTATTTCTTTACTGATTTGAGAGGAAGTTGGGGAAAATGGCAGGAGGGAGCAGTCTCTAGCTTTCATTGGTTTGCGTATTTAAATTTTTCTACTTTTTGCCCCTTTCTCCTTTTTGATAGTGTCTTATATAGCCCAAGCTGGTCTCCCAGCTCATTCTGTAGCTAAGGATGACCTTGAACTTTGGCTCTTCCTGCCTCCATCTTAGTGTTTAGATTATAATTGCTCATCACAGGGGCTGGAGAGATCACTCAGAGGTTAGGAGCACTGGCTGCTCTTCCAAAGGTCCTGAGTTCAATTCCCAGCAACCACATGGTGGCTCACAACTATCTGTAATGAGGTCTGGTGCCCTCTTCTGGCTTGCAGGCAGACAATATTGTATACATAATAAGTAAATAAATGTAAAAAAATTATTTAAAAAATTGTTCATCACCTTTCCTGGTTTTGTTTGGTGCTGGGGATTGAACCCAGGACTTATACATGCTAGGCAAGCACTCTAGCTCCTCCCTCTTCTCTCCCTTCTTTCATCCTTCCCCTTTTCTTCATTCTTTCCTTTTTTGGGGGGGGTGAAGTGGGGGAGTGGGGAGGGATCTTGAACCCTGGATCCTCTTGTTTCGACTTCTCAAATGTTAGAATTTCAGGCATTTGTTATCATGCCTGACTTTATATTCTTTTTTTTTTTTTTGTCTTCTTGAGACAGGGTTTCATTATGTAACCATAGCTGTCCTGTCCTGGAACTTACTCTGTAGATCAGGCCGGCTTCAGACTCACAGAGGTCTACCTACTTCTGTCTCCCAAGACTGGAACATACTAAACCAGCTCTGACTTTTAAAAATATATTTTTATTAAATTTCTTTTCACACAGTATACTTTGATCATATCTCACAGTGCTGCCTCTACCAGGTATTCTTTCACTAGTTCTAGGATTTTAAAAGCTCCCCCTCTCCAAGACCTAGTCTTGTTAGGCAGTCTGGCTCACCTAGAACTTTCTAGGCCAGGTTCATACTCATGAGCCTCCTGCTTTCGGCCCTCCTGCCTCAGCCTTCAGAGTACTCAGATTTCAACCATGTGCTGCCGTGCCCACACTTTTACCTTTTTGAGTGGTAGCAACAGGCTTGGGTAGAAACAAATAAGATTTTAGACCTAAATTATCCCATAGAGCTTTCCCAGACAGTGTAGATGTCTTCTTATATTGTGCCATCTGGTACAGCAGCCACCAGCCGTATGTGCCTACCCAACACTTAGAATGCCGCTAGTGCAACTTGAGGGCTGTGGGGTTTGTTTTAGTGAGACAGGGTCATGCTTTGTGTACTATAATCCAGGCTGGCCTCAGCCTGGTGGTCCTCTTAGCTCAGCTCTTAAATTCTGGAAATATAGGTGTGTGACCCTGTGCTCAGCTTGAAAGTTTATTGTTCTTTTTAAATAATTTTTATTCTTTGAAAATCTCATACCTGTATACAGTATATTTTGATTATACCCTCTCCCCACCACTTCCAGTTCCCCTTAAGATTCTCATATCCCTCCCAACTTCATGTCCTCTTAAAATTTGTCTTTTTTTTTTCTTCTTCCAAGATGATGTCGTCCTGGAACTCACTATATAGACCATGTTGGCCTCATGGTCTTAATGAGATTCACAGAGATATGCCCACCTTTGCCTTCCAAGTGCTAGGATTAAAGGCGTTCACTTGTCTATTTGCTTTTTAATCCACTGAGTTCAGCTAATGTTGCCATGCATGAATGGGTGTAGACTCATTCGCTGGGGCATGGGGAAATTGCCAGTGGCTCAAAGAAAAATGAGGCTTCCTTCCTCTGAAGCCAGCAACTTAATAGCTCTTCATCTGGGAGTGGGGTCTTGAGAGCCCCTCCCCAGGACTTGCTGGAACTTTTAGCTGCCTGGATCTTGTGCAGATCTTTTGTAAGTAACCACAGCTGCTGTGACCTGTGTGCAATAGCTGTGTCATGAGGACATGAGTTTTACACCAACCCCTCCCATCCTCCAATTCTTACGATCCTTCTCTCCCCTCTTTCACAATGCTCCTTGAGCTTTGGAGGGGGGTTGATAGCCATTTTACTGCAGAGACGCTTGCACATCTGTGTTCATCAATACTCTATTCACACGAGTTAGGCTATGGGATTAATTGACAAATGGATACTGAAAATCTCTCTCTCTCACACACACATACACACACATGGTGGCATGTTACTCAAGTGTAAAGAAAACTGAAACCATGAAATTTGCAGATAAATGGATGGCGCTGGGGAAACATTATACCAAGTAGGGCCATGAAAAGCAAGCATTGCAGATTCTCATATGAAGGCTCTAGCTTCACATCTTCTGTTTTTAAAATGAACATGTGGAAGCTAGGAAGGTAAAAGTGAGTAAGGAGAGGATTCATGAAAGGAGGGGACAGTAGAATCCAGATGGCATGAAAGTAGAGATGGGGAACACTGAGGGGGATGACAAGGGCTCAAACAGATAGCTGTGCAGAGATGGGGAAGAGGTCAGGCAGAGGTGAACAGAATGAAGTGTGCTTGAAGCAGAACCTATGATCTTGACAAATCAAATAAAAAATACAGTAAGCAGGGATAGTGGAACTTACATGCTATGAGAGAACAGGGAAGGTACTGGAGGCTAAAGGTTTCAGCTCAAATGGGAGACAAGGAGGTGGAGGAGAGTTGGGTTAACCAAAGCTAAGACTGTCTGAAGAACGAAGTCCCATTAGTTTGTAAGCTAATTAAAAGTATTGTTTTCCCTTAAAAGAATGTTTAAACGGAAGTACTTCACAGTAGCAAACACTGTTGGTTCTAAAAGTCAGGGACCGTTGAGTAAAGACCTCGGTGCCAGGCTCCTGCTGCTCTCAGTTGCCTACTGTGACTTATGGTTAGACCCTGTTGATGAAGGGACCACACACTCGGTTTGGGAACACAAAAATCCTTTTTTATATGTATGTATATATATTTTAGCTTTAGAAACATGATCTCACCCTAGTGCAGGATGGTCTGGAAGTCACTGTGTAGCCTGTGATGGCTTCAAACTAGTGACATTCCTCCTGCCTCAGCTTCCCAAGTGGTGGGATTGCAGGCACGAGCCATCATTCATGGCTGGAAG
Source organism: Dicrostonyx torquatus (assembly GCA_028555095.1). Lineage (NCBI taxonomy): Eukaryota > Metazoa > Chordata > Mammalia > Rodentia > Cricetidae > Dicrostonyx > Dicrostonyx torquatus. The sequence goes on along the minus strand of JAQHUG010000169.1, from coordinate 113,386 downwards.
GTGCAGTTTTATCCAGATGGAGATGGGGAGCCGAGATCTGGAGGAGTGTGGGGAGGTTGTCTGCTGTGGATCAGTGAGAGGGGTTGCTGGGGCAGGTGGATGAGAAAGAGGGACTCTGTAGCCCCTCCTCTCAGCCCCCTTCGCTGAACGCTGTTGCCTTGCGGTGTTTGCTGGATTTTCCTTTCTTACATTCCTCTGCTGCTGTAGCAGATGTTTCCATAGCACAAAAGAGGACAGAAACTCTCACTGCAGGAGCCAGGTTGGGGTGGTGGCTGGAGATCTCTCTCTCACACACACACACACACATTCAAAAAGCAAAGACCTAACTACTCTCTTGGTCTCATTTGGCAGAATGCTAGCCCAGTGGGCACAAAGCTGTGAGTTCAGTTGCCAGCAATACACCAACTGGGTATAGTAGTGTATGGCTATAATTCCAGCACTCAGGAAGCAGAGACAGGAGGCCAGCTGGGTCTACATGACAAGACCCTGAAAGTTAAAAAAAAAAAAAAGATACACCCTTAAGGCCATTGAAATGGCTCAGAGAGTAAGGCAATTGCCATCAAGCCTGATGACTTGACTTGTCTCCAGGACTCACGTGGTGGAGAGAGAATCAACTCCTACAAGTGATCTCACACTTCTATACGTATCCACACGTAGTACATAAAAATGTAATTTAATGAATTAAAAACTTGGGGCTGGAGGGCTGGCTCAGTGGTTGAGAGCACTGGCTACTCTTCCAGAGGACCTGGGTTCAGTTCCCAGCACCCACACGGCGGCCCGCAGCTGTCTGTGGCTCCTGTTCAAGGGGATTCGACACTACCTTCACACAGACACACATACAGACAAAACACCAATGCACATAAAATAAAAGTAAATTATTTTTAAAAATTAAAAACTTACAAGACAAATCCACTTTCTTCTGACACTCACTTGTATAGTGGCGGAGTTCCTACTGGAGTAAGGGGGTGGTTAGGGTCAGGGCTCTGCTTGCCATCACTAATGGTCCTGGCTATCTAAGTGATGTGTCCATGCTCAGTGGGTATTGTGGGCCAAGAGGAGACAGGTTTTTTTTTTTTTTAATTGATTTTTCTCCTGTTGTATTTACCCTTTGGCCTGCAGACCAAAAATGTAGCCAAGGATGATGTGAAAACAGCTAGACATGAAATTATAAACTTAGCTAAAACATGATGAAATGGGGGTTGTCTCTCTCTGTCTCTCTCTCTCTCTCTCTCTCTGTCTCTCTCTGTGTGTGTTTTGTGTGTGTGTGTGTGTGTGTGTGTGTGTGTTTTGCTAACTGCAGTGAAGTTCTAAGCTTAAACTTTGTAGACCACAGCACTATGTTACAGTGTTTCATGGACACCCCCCGAGGGTGGCTGATGCCTTAAGAAACTTGGTGGGGTTTTCACATCATGAGATACTTTGTGACTGACAATTTCAGCACACAGAGTGCTTGGACCTTGCCATTAGAAATTAGGAAACTGAGGTTCAGCAATAGAAAGTCTGAGCATGGCGCCCTGGGTTCCAAAGCCTAACTCCCTCCCAGCTGGCAGGAAGGGGAGGAAGTGTAGTCATGTTCCAGTCTTACAGCACTTGGACACTCAGCCCCGTCCTGTCCCTCCCATGAGCGTCTGTCCAAGACAGTTGCTTCTCCTGGGCTGGGTTAGTATCAGAAGAGCTGGGCTCAGGCCTGGATGTGCCCTCCTCTCCCAGCATTTCATGTACACTGGCCACTTTTTTGTTTGTTTTTGACTCTTCATCTCACTGTGTAGTCCTTGGTTGGTCTCGAACTTGCTGTGTAGACTACGAGGCTGGCCTGAGGCTCACAGAAACCTGCCTACCTCAGCCTCTGCCTCCTGAGAGCTGATATTCAGGTATTTTGTTTTGAAATATCTTCAGTACAATATTGTTGACCTAACAAGAAACTTACTCTTTGAGGGAGAGCTGGCATGTGCCTGCCACTGTGGAGGTCAGAGAACAACTTTGGGGTCCCAGAGATCAAACTTGAGTCCATCATCAGACTTGCTGGCAAATGGCTTTACCAGATGAAATATTTCTTGAGGCAGGGTCTCTTGTAGCCTGGGTGGCCTTGAACTTCTTACCTTCCCACCTTTACGTCCTGAGTACTGGGTTGCTGGTGTGCACTAGCATGCCTGACTTTCGTTTCATTTTGTTTTCAGTACTGGGGATTGAACCATGACCATAGAGCGTGTTGGGCAAGTATGCTACTGCTGAGCTTCACCCCAGGATAGGGAAGATGTTGTCCTATGGAATAGCTTTGTTTGATAGACAATGCAAGGCTGAAGAAAGCAGATCTAAGGAACAAAGGGTCAAGTGATGTTCTTGTAGGGGACAGAGGAGGATAACAATGGAGGGGTAACCAACTGGTGGTCACCATCAGGGCCCTTTAGCCTGTTTTGGCTGGCTCACCTGCTAGTTCTTCAGAACTATACACTTTAGGTTTCCATTGATAAAACCAGAGTAATAAACTTGCTGGCAAGGGCTTAAAGGGAGATGTTTTGTTTTGGTTTTTAGACAGACTCTCTCATAGCTGAGGGTTGCTCTGAACCCATGATTCTTCTGCCTTCACCTCCAAGGGCTGGAATTACAGGTGTGGGTTGCCTCATCCAGGTAAAGAGCGGGTTTGTTGTTTTACCAGGGGTCTTGGCATGTAGTCCTCCTGCCCCTGCTTCCTGAGTGTGAGGATTAAAAGTGTGCAGCATAGCTGGTTTTTTTTCTTTCGGGAGCTGGGAACTGAATTTAGGCCCTCTGAAAGAGCAGCAAGAACTTTTATCTTCTGGATCTCTGTCCAGCCCCAAGAGAGAGGAAGTTCTTAAGGGGCACTTACTCTGTATACAATATTCTGTCTGTGTGTATGTCTGCAGGCCAGAAGAGGGCCCCAGACCTCATTACAGATGGTTATGAGCCACCATGTGGTTGCCGGGAATTGAACTCAGGACCTTTGGAAGAGCAGGCAATGCTCTTAACCACTGAGCCATCTCTCCAGCCCCTAGGGGCACTTACTTTGTATTCCCAGCACTGAGTAAGTCAGGATTTTAGAAATGGCAGCCACTGCTTTTCTCCAGGGACAGTAACCTCTTTGATGTTGATGGATTCAGGGAAAGAGTGAAATGCCCTCCTGGGCTTTTACACCTGCAGCACCAAGGCAGGTGACTGGAGTTGAAAGCTAGGTCCCTGAGGCCCAGAGAGCCTGATTGCTTTTCAACCTGAGCAGCTACCCTAGAGGGAGCTGTAGCTTCCTGCTGTGCTTGCCTCAGGGCTCAAGGCTCAGTGGGTGTGGATGTTTGCTTTTGTCCTTCCAAGAGAGAAGGCAAAGTTAGCAGGCCCACCCCAGATGATACACTGCTCTAAACCCTGCCATCTATGGTCAGGCAGCTTGTCAACTGTGTGGCTTTGGACAAGTTGCTTAACCCCATGAGCCTCAAATTCCACCTTATTTGATGGAGGTGCCTCACCAGGAGGTGGGGTTCAGTAAATACAGAATAAAGCTCTTCAAATGATACCTATTTTCATAGTTGGCTCTTTTTCTGCTTGTTTTTGGTTTGCCCAGACAGGGTTTCTCTGTGTAGCCCTGGCTGTCCCGGAACTCACTCTGTAGATCAGGCTGGCCTTGAACTCAGAGATCTGCCTGCCTCTGCCTCCTAATGGTATGCACACTGCCGGCTTTTTTTTTGTCTTTTAAGATTTATTTTATTTGTGTGTATGTGTGTGTACATTTGTGTAGGTGTCTATGAAGACTAGAAGAGAGTGTGGGATCCTCTGAAGCTGGAGTTACAAGCAGTGTGATTCAGCTGACATGGGTGCCAGGAATCAAATCCTGCCTTCTGGAAAGGCAGCAAGTGCCCTTAACATCTGAGCCATTGCTCCAGCCCCACAGTTGGCTCTTATTGACCTGCTTTAGTCATCTTAGTCTCCAGTATCCAGAGTGTCAGACCCAGAGCCTTTTCATTTATTTGGTTTGGTTTGTGTTTTGAGATGGTGCTGTCTTGTAGCCCAGGCTGGCCTTGCACTTGAGATCCTCCAGCCTCACCTTCCTGATGCTTGACCTGACATGCCTGTGCAACCACACTGGGCTCTGGAGTCTGTTCTTCAGGCCCAAAGAATTTCCTCCCTCTTGCCTCTCCCTGCCTGTGCAGCAGCTTTGCTTAACTCCCCTTTTTCAGAGAATGTTTCTGTCACTCCAGGTAGAGTGGTTGGTGGCACTTCTTTAAGGGCTTTATTGGTATTGGTGTATTATCCCCTGCAGCCCTTAAGGCAGGTCTTCTCGTTATGGGGCTTGGTTCAGAGGAGTGGGTTCCCATCTGCTATCATATGGGACAAGGATGCAACTGGGATTCCAGGCAGCAGGTTAGTTGTGCTATGATGACACTCTGCTTCCCTCAGCATCTACTGCCCGACTCTGTGCGAACTCTCATCCAGGCCTCAGAGCAAATGCTTTGTGTCTACCTGTTTGACAGGAACAGTTATCAGACACACCTGTTAGTGGTTCATGTTTGCCATGCGTTCCTTATGTGTCAGGCTGAGTCATGTGTACCTGTCCACTCATACCACCCTCATGATAGCCCATGAGACTGTACACTGGAAGGAGAAACTAAGGCTCAGGGAATTTTTGTCAAGCAGCGTTCTGCTTGTGCCTATGCTATTAAACAAGGTGCCTTAGGCCTTCAGGAATGGTCATGAGAGTACTTCTGCAGGATCTCCTGTGGCTTCAGAGCTTGTCCCAGCCTGAGCAGCTTGCCATTCTATGTTACTGGCCACCAGACTACCCCCACCCCCAAGAAAAGGCAAAGCAAGAATTGGATGTGGTCATATCCCTTCTCTGTAAACATTTTGCCACCCATCCCATAATCTAGTATCTTCATTACTGAGCATTTTTGGGACTCACAGAATTAGCACAGTGACTTCATGGGCGCAAGGTTTAGAAAGGGGTTGAAGAGCATGGTCTGGGCCCGCTCCAGTATGTGAAGCACACCTGGATGTCGGATGGCTGCGTTGAATCTCTGACTGTGTCTTGCTTTGACACCCTAGCTCATTTTTAGCCTGAGCTCTGCCTGCTGACCCTCACCACGGCCAGGCAACTGCTTTCCTCCCCCCAGTCTGGTATCAAACTCCGACCTCAGGTGCAGTGGTTCCTCCCAAGGTGCCCGTGGTCTCTGGCTTTCTTGATTTCTTACCTTGGCAACCTTTGGGTGTAACACAAGGGCTGGCTTGTTGGGGTTTCTGTCCTGCCCAGTACCCCACAGCCAGCAAAC
>JAQHUG010000169.1:87238-107186 GCA_028555095.1 Dicrostonyx torquatus | reverse complement strand
AAACTTTTTTTTTTTTTTTGGTTTTTTGAGACAGGGTTTCTCTGTGGCTTTGGAGCCTGCGCTGGAACTAGCTCTTGTAGACCAGGCTGGTCTCGAACTCACAAAGATCCGCCTGCCTCTGCCTCCCGAGTGCTGGGAATAAAGGCATGCCACCACCGCCCGGTTTAAAAACTTTTTTTTTCCTGAGATAGTGTCTTGTTATGTAGTTCAGGCTGGCTTTGAACTCATGATTTTACTGCCTCAGCCTTGAGAATACTCAGATTCTAGGCCTCTCTGTCATGCCTGTCTTTCTTTGTTTTTGAGAGCTTGTCTAAACCAGGCTGATCTTAGGGTTGCGATTTTCCTCCCTCCTCTCTAGCGCTGGCATTAGCAACCGTGCTATGCACTGCTTTCCTCCCACTTTTCAAGCACACATTATGCCCAGGCCTACTTGAACCCCTGTGTAAATCACCCCAGGAACTCTGCACGCAGCTCTCTGCAGCATTTTAGACATGAAAAAATTCAAAGTGTTCGTGGAGAGCCACACTGTGAACTCAGAAAGTGGATCCCAGGTCTGTCTGACTCAAGGACCGCTGAACTCAACCAGCTGCTCACTCACCCATGTGTTGGGTAATTACTAAGGAGTGCTTGTTGTATAAGCCAGCTCGGACACCTCCCCTGCCTTGTGGTGTGTGTGGGGAGACAGACACAGAACAAAGGAACCTTCCAGATAGGTATCAGGGTCCGGCTGTGCCTGGGGCTTAGGGTGAGGAGAGGCTGTTTGCTTCCTCCTTGCACAGACAGGAGCAGGAGGAGTCTGCCTGAGTGGTGCCAGCCTAAACCTGCCCTGCCGCTGGGAGTGGTAATTTCCTCACAGCCACAAAGGCCAATACTCATGCACAGGAAACTTGCTGCCCGCTGTAACCTCAGCACCTTGGTCGCTACAATTAAAAAGAAGGAGGGGACACACGTGAGATGGAACTTCAGGAGAACCCCCTGTTTCTGTGGCTTCCCTAGATGTGAAGCCACAACTGCTGACCTGAAGAGAGGCCTGGCTGCTGTGGGGAGAAAAGACGTAAATGGGTGGGAACTGAACAAGCTGTGACAGTTGAGGCTCGGGGTTCTGGGGTTGGAATCACAGCCCTGCCAGGTTGGAAGCATTCACTTCTGACGCATGTTTTTAGACTTGTGGCCTGGCACAGGTTGCTTACCCCCTAAGTCTGCTAGCTCACCTCTTTCCTGGCAGTGGCATTTAATCTTCACTGATGCCCCGAGGAAGTGAAGCTAAGCCTGGCACCCTGCTCATTAGCACCTCTTGAGCATTTGGGCTTCTCCATGGCTTTGCCAACCTAGCCTTCTCTGATGGCAGCCTCTTGAGGTTCTGTTACCTGCTGTGGCAGAATGACCCAGAAAGGTTTAGTTAGCAACAAGTTGGCATTGGAAGATGGCAGTCTATTCCTTCTACCATCCTCCCTCTTGCCCTGAGGTCGACTTGTTTCTGTGGGTTTTCAGGAAGGGAAGATAATGTGGGAATACATGTGGGTCCTAGATAGGTGGCCCTCTTTTTGTGTCTAGGAGTAGCCCCCACCCTGGTAACTTCTAGACTGGGCTGCTCACATCTTATCTCCTTCATGGACATGGAGGAGAGTGGGCCTCCAGGAAGTCTGAGGACAGATAGCCGAAGCTTCTGTGTTGATGAGAGAAGTCTTGAGTCTGGTTTTTGCTGTGGCCAACTTTTTCTGGCAGGTGGCACGTTCCTGGAACTTGGCTCTAGGGCAGGCTTGGGGAAGGCAGGAAGATTTGTTCCTTCTTATATAACTTCAGTTTACAGTCTATTTAGTTTGTTTTTGTGTGTGTGTGTGTGTGTGTGTGTGTTTTGTTTTTCATTTTGAAACAAGAGTCCTCTGCAGCCCAGGTTGGCTCCAAGTGGGTGATATTTCCACCCCTACCTCCCAGGCTTGCACCATCACTCCACATCAACCCCAGGGTTTCATGTGTGCTAGGCAAGCACTCTATCTAGTGAGCTACATTTCTAGCATTATTTATTGTTTATCTTTTTAGACACTTGCTCTTTGCCCTGATGTCACAGGCACAACTGAGTAGCTGTGCTATGCCTGTAGTGCTGACAGACCTAGGACAGCATCGTCAGGGCAGCTTGCTTTGTTTTTTAAGACAGGGTTTCTGTGTAGCTGTCCTGGAACTTGCTCTGTAAACCAGACTGGTCTCAAACCCATTTCTGCTTCCTGAGTGCTGAGATTAAAGGTGAGCACCACCACATCAGAACTCAAGTTTTCATGTCATCTTAGAGAATCACCCCCCGCTTTCCTGCTTGTTCAGCATGCCTTCCCCTTCTCGGCTTCAGGGACATTATATAAGCATGCCTTTCTATTTTTTTCTTTTATTTATTTTGCTTTTTCACGACAGGATTTCTCAGTGTAGTCCTGGTTGTCCTGGAATTCACTCTGTAGACCAGACTGGCCTCAAATGCAGAGACCCACCTGCCTCTGTTTCCTGAGTGCTGGGATTAAAGGTGTGCGCCCTACACCTTGTTGAGACACCACATTGTTGGAACATGCCTGTAATGCCAGTATTTAGGAGGCACACACACACACCCACCCACCCCAAAAATCAAAACTGGGCCTGGCCTACATAGCAAGAATCTTTTTTTTTTTTCAGTTTTTTGAGACAGGGTTTCTCTGCAGCTTTGGAGTCAGTCCTGGAACTAGCTCTTGTAGACCAGACTGGTCTTGAACTCACAGAGATCCGCCTGCCTCTGCCTCCTGAGTGCTGGGATTAAAGGCGTGCGTCACTACTGCCCGGCAAGAATCTCTTTAAAAGAGGCAATTCCAGCTGGACAGTGATAGTTCACACCTTTAATCCCAGGAGGCAGAGAAGGTAGAGCTCTGTGAGTTCGAGGTCAGCCTGGTCTATAGAGTGAGTTCCAGGACAGCCAGAGCTACATGTAAAAGAATGTGGTACAGTAATGGTATTGGGATATCCTAACTTATTGGGAAGCCAGGATCTACTTAGAGCTGCAATAGGACAGCTTTGGAGGGGTAGAGCCACACTAGGACAGCTCTGGAGGGGTGGAGCCACAATCTGGAGGGGTGGAGCCACAATCTGGAGGGGTGGAGCCACACTAGGACAGCTCTGGAGGGGTGGAGCCACAATAGGACAGCTCTGGAGGGGTAGAGCCACAATCTGGAGGGGTGGAGCCACACTAGGACAGCTCTGGAGGGGTGGAGCCGCAATAGGACAGCTCTGGAGGGGTGGAGCCACACTAGGACAGCTCTGGAGGGGTGGAGCCACACTAGGACAGCTCTGGAGGCTGGAGCTGCAATGGGACAGCTCAGCCCTGGAGGAAAGGTGTCTTGACTATCGGGAAACCAGGATACCTGAAGCAGGGGTGCTGTGGGGGGATGGTCTCTCCACAGGATATAGGGATCTTGCTCTTCTTCTGGAGAGCCACTACAGCTGAGTTCTGCTCTGTTCTCTTATAGGAGGGTCCTAGCAGAGCTATCTGCTTCTCCGGCCCAAGATGTTTCTTCTGCTAAGACTCTGCTAAGGGAAGCCTCTGCAGAAATGTAGCAGTCTCTTCCACTGAGGCGAAAAGTTGTTACTTTTCCTCGGCTGGCCTTACTCAGCCCCCTTAAGGAGCGTCCTAGCAAGGTTCTTGTGTTCTGCTCTGCCTTGCTGAGGTCCCCTAAGGGACATCCCAGCCAGGTTCTTATAGTCTGCTCCGCTTGGGCGAATAAAGGTCATCACCCAAGACTCTTTTGAGAAAGAGATTTATTTGGGAAAGAGGAGTCCAGTAGAGTGGCTGCCTCTGTCACTTGACTGACAGCAGCTATTAACTGAAGGGGTGGAAAGGCTTATATAGGGCTTCTTAGGGGCAGAGTCTTCCCAGGGAGAAGGGGGATTGGTTGGTGTTTCCCTGCTCAGGGATTGGCCAATTTAGCTGGTCAAGAGCAGAGAAGCCCAAACTGTGATTCTTTCACTGGTCCTTTTTAGCTTTTGACTCTAACCTTAGGACCAGGGCATATTTTTTTCACTGGCTCTAATTCTAGGAACAAAGTGTGTTTCCTTGACTCTAGTTTCAGAGCCAGGGCTCATGTCTTTAGTTCTGAGTTCAGGGATAAAGATGTTTCTTTCCCTGGCCCAGGTCTCAAATACAGGGTATGTTTCTTTCACTGACTCTGGGTTCAGAGTCAGGGTGCTCAGTGATTGGTTTCCTACTCCAGTTGTCCCTTCTACCCTACACTACACAGAGAAACCCTGTCTCGAAAAACAAAAACAACAACAAAAACTGGGTGTGGAGTCACACATATATAATCTCAGCACTTTGTGGAGGCAAGAGGATTAGGACTTGAAGGGTAGCCTCAGAAAGAAGCAAGTTTGAGACTAACTGGGCTTCTTACCCACCATAGTGCTAGCCAACAGGGAGGCTTGAGGTTGCTGAAGCTTCCACTGCTCCTGATGGCGGCACTTCTCTGCTTCTCTTCCCAGCACCCCAGCAGACAACAGCAGCAGTTCCCATCCCTGAACGACAAGCCCCAGTTCCCAGGGGCCTCAGCAGAGTTTGTAGACAAGCTTGAGTTCATCCAACCCAATGTCATTTCTGGCATCCCCATCTACCGTGTTATGGACCGCCAGGGCCAGATCATCAACTCCAGTGAAGACCCCCATGTGAGGCTGCTCCCCTGCCCCAGGCCCCCATGCCCAGATCCCTTGCCTGAGTCCTCTGGTCCCAACTTTCCCCCTCTGCCTGCCTGCAGCTGCCCCAGGAGGAGGTACTGAAGTTATACAGGAGCATGACACTGCTCAACACCATGGACCGAATTCTCTATGAATCCCAACGGCAGGTACGTGGGGATAGGCTGTAGCAGGGTGGGGTCACCTCAGGTCCTACCTGTGGTTTTGTACAAGGAATGCACCAAGGAGGGTGTGGTGTGGGGATCCATTCTGTGGTTTCCTGAGAGTTCGTGGGGGGTTCTTCTGGGGTGCTGGAAGAGTGTGGGAAGCAACATTAAAAAAACCCTGCCATATGCACAGCAGAGAAAAGCTCTAGAAGTAACTAGTTACAGTCATGACTTTAGGCAGGGCATTTCTCTTGTCTTTGACCTGGTCTCCACACTGTGTGTTATCTGGGTACAGAGCTCAGTGGTAGAATTCTTGACTTGCTCTGGGGTCCATCATTAGCTCTGCAAATAAGTAAGTATAGAATAGAATATTTAAAAAGTCGGGCAAAGTGAGACATGCCTGTAATCCCAGTACTTGGGAGGATGAGGCGGTAGGATAGCCATGAATTCCAGGTTAGCCTAAGCTACAAAGTAAGACACTATCTCAGAGCTGCCCCTCCATCACCATCCCATAAATCCGTGAGTGAGAGCTGGTATTCTGACCTGTAGTGTTGGGATGGGAAGGAATTAGCTATCCAGCACAAAGGAGTTTACCTACTACACGCAGTACAGCCTGTGTTTGAGATTTATGCTTAGGCACAAGGGGTAGAATTCCCCACTGCAAAGGAAAGCTTAAGAAACAAAATCCAAAGCAGTGTTTTACAGGTAACAGGTTTGTCCTCTTGGATAAAAGAAGCTAGGGCTAGGGGGCCTGGAACTCATCCAGCAGCAGGTGAGTGTCAGTGCATGTCCTGTCTCCTCCTTCCATTGCTCTGCTGTGCTGTGCAGTATTGGCCTCTTTCTTCATGGTCTCTTTATGATTCTCATAGTCTAGATGGCTGTTGGAGTCTCATTCCAGGCAGCAAGTAGAAGGAAGGTGGGAGGCCAGATACGGCCCATCCCATCTTTCTCCTCACTCATATCGTTGTAGAGCTTTCTTGGGCATTCATCAGCCCTTCCTGGTTGCCATGGAGATTGGCACTAGCCCTTTCATCTGAGTAACCCCTGCCTGTGGCAGTATGGGAGGTGGGGAGGACTCTGGAGGCGGGAGGATTCTGGGTAGACAGGCTCTGCCACTAGCCCAAGGTGGGGGTGCATTTCAGGCTCCTTCACATGCTGAACTTGACAGCCCTGCAGGCCCTCCATATCCCATACCCGCCCACGCACTTGGCACCAGAAAGTCAATTAACTTTTAATTGACTCCCCACTTAGAGAAAAGCTCTTCTTCATCACTTTCCCCGACAGCTGGAAAGCCAGGTTCCAGGAGCAATGCTGAGCTCCACAGGGGTGGGGGGTCCTGAGGGGCAATTAGGAAGAGCATTTCCACATGATCTTGGGTGATCTTGATTTCATCATACACCAGGGGTTCCCCGGATCTCTAGCCCGACTTCCATCTTGGTGCCCTAGACCTAGTTGGCATTATCTCTGCTCATGCCCCATAGCAGACAGCCTGCCCAAACTTGACCTATGTCCCTTCCTCCACCTTTCTCATCTTTCCTGGCACCCTGAGTATTATAGCAGCTCCACAGCACTGTTGGAAACTCACCCTGTCCCTCTGCTCCATCCTTTTGGACAGAATGTTGTTTATTCTGTGCCTGTTGCCTTAGGCTCACAGGATGGCTGCCACAGGCCCAGTCATCATGGCTCTGAGCAAGGCAGGAAGAAGGTAGTGGTACCAGCAGGAGTCTCCCTTAACCCATAAAGCAGATTCCATTAAAGCTTGGGGTTTAAACTGTCCCTAACTAACCACTTCTCACTAGCAAGGGGGGTTGGGAACCCCGATGTCTTTCCCAGGTCCAGGATAGAGAAGCTAAGGTAGCTAGCTGGTCTGTGTGGGGTCAATCACAGCAGCACTAACTCGGCTTTTGAGGAGTCATGGCATCTGTTCCTCCCGGTCCCCCTCTCCTGACTCGCTGCAGTCTTTCCTGTTCTCCATCCCTTCCCTGCAGAGCTGCAGCTCCTGCAGAGTGTCCTAGGGGACAGTCCAGGCGTTTGTCCTTGTCACCCAAGAGCTGCTTTTGCACGTCATCTCCCTCATCTTCATGTCATGGCCCTTTGGCCTCACATCTTTCCTTGTCCTTTTGTCTAGGCCTTCCACTCTGCCTGCCTTTGCCCACTGCAGCAGTTTCTCTGTACACCAGGCACTGCATGTGCCTTCCTTTAGGCTCTTGTCACTCAGCCCTAACTTCCCACTCAGTTTCTTCTGGAGGCAGAGGTCCTGCAGCCCAGCCCAGCCCAGTCCAGTGATGGCTGCAGAGATGACTGCAGATCTGTACAAGTTTGGCATACTTGAGCCGGGCGGTGGTGGCGCACGCCTTTAATCCCAGCACTCGGGAGGCAGAGGCAGGCGGATCTCTGTGAGTTCGAGGCCAGCCTGGTCTACAAGAGCTAGTTCCAGGACAGGCTCCAAAGCCACAGAGAAACCCTGTCTCGAAAAAAAATAAATAAATAAAAAATAAATAAAAAAATAGTTTGGCATGCTTGCCTTTAATCCCAGCACCCAGGAAGCAGAGGCAAGCAGATCTCCATGAGTTCAAAGCCAGCTTGGTCTAAATTGTGAGTTCAGGATAGCCAGGGCTATGGAGAGACCCTATCTCAAAACAACTACAACAAAACAAAAAGTCAGGCAGGGTTCTCTGTCAAGGACTGCCTTAACCGAGCCCGGGCCTCTTCATCCCCAGGGCCGGATCTCCTTTTACATGACCAACTATGGTGAGGAGGGGACGCATGTGGGAAGTGCTGCTGCCCTGAACCATACAGACCTGGTGTTTGGCCAATACCGGGAAGCAGGTATGTCTGCTGGTAGTTGCTTCTGGGATCTCCATCCAATAGGTAGTCTTCTGTCAGAGTCAGAAGTGTAGGCAGTGTCTCTTGCAGAGAAGGGTAAGTCATTAGTCTTCTCTGAGCCACCATGTCCTCATCTCCAAAGTGGCCATGAAGAGGTATCTGAAGTTAAGCTTCTAGAAGGCTGCTGGGGATCAGGCCTGGCTGAAGGTGAGGCACACTCTGTATATCTGCCTATCCAGTGCAGGGCACTTGTGGACTCTCCTGAAGTATTGTTCCTTGGGAAGGTCCTGAGTGCAGTGGGGAACTTACTTTTGGCAAGACAGATGGTTGCAGAGAGAAAGGAAGGAGCAGAGAATGAGGCAGGAGGCTCCCTGGAGCCAGGATGTTCTTGGCAGTAGAGCACCTCCCTAAACTCCACCAGTGTGGGCCGAGTGAGAGGCTTGCTGAGTGTGGAGATGTGGTTGCTTCGGGTCCTGCAGGAAGCTGCCCCTGGTGGTACCACCAGGCAAATCTTGAGCTTAGGAAGGCCTGCCACATCTTGGGCCAGTTTGCTTGGCCATGCTGTCCTGTTAATAAGGAGGTGGCAGCTCTAGCTGGCTGCTGAAAAGAGCCTGGTATAGGCTGAGCACCTGTAGTTAGAGGACCTTGTTAGAATCGTTCCCAGGGACAGCTTATCGAAAGTGGGGTAGCCAGTATGACTGTCCAGAGGCCTCCTTGAAAGGCTGGGCATCATTCTACAGCTGGACCAGCCCCTCCTGTTCTGGGTTGGGGCATACAGTCTATGATAGTTGGGGCTTGGCATCTTGAGCAAGGAAAGCCGGGCTTCCAAGGCACTGGGGACCTGTAAGCTCTTGTGTGGAGGTAACAATGCAGGGAGAGAAGTGAGGCCACCTATCTCCTAACTCACAGCCTACCCATTGTGTTGAGCTGCTTCCCACTGGGAAGTAGAGAAACCTGGCATGGTAGCATGTGCTAGTAATCCCAGTCCTCAGAAAGCTGAGGCACTGCAAGTTTGAGGCCAATCTGGGCTACATAGCAAGAATCGGTCCGTAAAAACAGAAGACCCCAAAACAGCCTACTATGATGTGGGGAGATGAGAGGTCTCAGAACAGCAGGTGGCCCTCACTGATCTCTGGAACTGCATCGGAGCTTTGTCTTGTCCAACCCTTGCTGCAGAGCATGGGCACTCTGGAGCCAGGGCTGACTTGGATTGGGTGGCTTCCAAGCCGACGAGGCAGTTATCCTTGTTAATTGTGAAAGCCAGGCAAGCAGCAGGGACACAGTGAGGTCTCAGGGGCCCAGGCCATCTGCCTCCCAAGGGGTGGGGCTTAGTGAGTCCTCTTCACTCACATCTGACCCAGCAACAGCCCTCTCTCTTTGTCTCTCTGGCTGCTCTCCCATGACCATATGGGACATTCCCAACTGGTCTAGAGACAGGGAGTGGTATTGGTCAGGACTGTGAAGCAGCAGCAGGTGCTAAGGCAAAGCAGTAGGTTCCCATGGGACCCATAGTCCCTGGTGCAGTTAGATTCACCTGGATGCTGTGTGCAACCGAGGCTGTGGGTTTTGTTTTGTGTTTGGTGGCGATGGAGATGGAGCCCAGGGCCTCACACACACCAGGCAGGCACTTTACCACTGAGCTCCACCCCAGCTTGGGACTCTGTATGAACACTTCTCACTCCTGCTTGGTGATTCTCATGCAGAAACTGAGAGCCTGTGTCTTGTGGGTTTGTGGACCAGTCTCAAGGCGCACTTCCTCCTCTGCCAGAGGTCCTCCCTCCATCATTGTCTATGCAGTATAGCCAGACCTTTGCAAATTTATAGTGCCCATTCAAAGACTTGTGACAGATGACCGTGAAGGCCAGGCATGGTGGCACTTGCAGAGGCAGAGACAGGAGGATTGCTAAAAATTTAAAGTGAGCCTGACCTACCTAAAGTCCAGACCAGCTGGATGTGGTGGTACACCTTTAATCCCAGCACTTGGGAGGTAGAGGCAGGCAGATCTCTGTGAAGCCAGCCTGGTCTACATAGTGAGTTCTAGGACAGCCAGGGCTACATAGTGCAACCAGTTTCAAGAAAAATAAGCTGCTTGTCATGTGATCCCATTAACTTTCTTCTGTTTTGAAACATGTCTTACTATGAAGCCAAGGCTGGTCTGGAACTTGCTTTTTAGACCAGGCTGGCCTTGAACTCACAGAGATCTTCCTGCCTCTGCTTTCTGAGTAGCAGTAAGCCACCATGCTTAGCCCCATTTTAACTTTTCATATTAAGAACAACTCTGCAGTAAAGGGTTGGGAAAGACACCTGACAGTTGCTTCAGTGAGATCTCAGGCTCTGGGGACCACAGACCGTCATGGCCCACAGCCCTGCCCCATGGTATGGGTGTGAGTTGGGACCCTTTTCAGTGATGCTGAGAGAGTCTCAGCTTGTTCTGAAGCAGTCACAGACCCCTCTGTCTTAGTTAGGGTTTCTGTTGTTATAAAGAGACACCATGACCATGGCAATTCTTATAAAAGAAAACATTTAATTGGGATGGCTTACAATTCAGAGGTTCATTCCATTGTCATCATGGTGAGGAGCATGGCAGCGTGCAGGCAGATGTGGTGCTGCCTGCATCTTGATATGCAGACAGTAGGAAGTAGACGGGGACACTGGATGTGACTTGAGCATATATGAGACATCAAAGCCTGCCTCCACCTTGACACACTTCCTCCAACAAGGCCACTCCAACACTCCTAATAAGTGCCACTCCGTTTAGGGGCCATTTTCTTTCAAACACCATACCTCCAATCCTCTGACTTAGCAGACAGGGCCCCTTTGATGGTGATTTGGGGTTCCTCAGGGCTTTTATTTGAAGAAAAGATTTTATTTCTGTGAATAGATAGGCTTTTCCTGTCTGTGCAGGTGTGACTTGGTGGCCTGTGCTTAAAGGAGGTGCATTAATTAAAGAAACAAATCTTAGTTTTTCACTAGGAAAAAAAGTCTTGGGCTGGGACTGTGTCAGTGGTAGAATATTTGCAGGCATCCCTGCCCTTGGTGGGTTCCATGTCTAGCAGTGTAAAAAAGAAGGAAAAGGGAGGGGCTGAAGGCCACCAAGGAAAGGAGAGCCACTTTCCCTCTATCAGTGTTGTTGTGTCAGTGGATGGTGTTAGGAAAAAATCCTAAGAGGGGCAGCTCGGCCTGCACAAAGAAGTCCAATTAGGTCAGATCAAACCAAATTAAAATACCCATCATTTTTTTAAATACAATGCTCTTGGGTGGCCGAGCGCATGTTGGGGAGACAGGAAAGTGGGGAGCACATGCAAACCCGAACCACGTGTTTGACCTCTGGGAGCCGACTTAAATACCCTATCGGAGTGATCTGACCCTCCCCCCAGGAAGGGGTCAGGACCTGGCATTCTAGGATTTAGAGTCCAGAACAATATGCTCCCAGGCCATGGGGCTGGGATGGATGCCAGGGGCTGGGGCTATGCTCCAGGCTTAACAGATGGTGCCCTGTATCTCTGATCTAGGATCAGCACATAGGGATTCAGTGAGTTAGTTTTGTTTTATATTTATTGAAATAGCATCTCAGTGTGTAGACCAGGCTGGCTTTGAACTCTCTGAGATCTACCTGCCTCTGCCTCCTGCGTTCTGGGATTAAAGGCGTGCGCCACCATGCCTGGCCAATGAGTTATTTAAAAAAAGACAAAAAGGCCGGGCAGTGGTGGCACACGCCTTTAATCCCAGCACTCAGTAGGCAGAGACTGGTGGATCTCTGTGAGTTCAAGGCCAGCCTGAAGGGTTGGAGGTGTGGGGATGATCTAAATGAATTATATTCATGTATGAAATTACCAAATAATTTTTCTAAAACCACACATAGAATGATGATCTGACAGATCTTCCTCCACTGACCATGTGCCCTGAAGGCTGAAACCAGGGTCTTACAAAGAAAGACCGTGAGCAGGGCGGTGGTGGCGCACACATTTAATCCTGGCACTCAGTAGGCAAAGACTGGTGGATCTCTGTGAGTTCAAGGCCAGCCTGGTCTACAGAGCAAATATCAGGACATCTAGTACTACACAGAGAGACCCTATCTCAAAAACAAAACAAAACAAAAAACCTAAAAATACAAAAAGAAAGACTTTGCCATTTTCTTTGCAGTGCAACCCAATCATATGGCAAATTCAGTTATACCCTTTCAAGGATGAGCATCGGGAGATGCTAATGTACTGAACCATTTACCCCTACTGACAATTACCAAGAGGAGTTTTCTGGGCCAAACCTAAGTCTCTCCCGAGATAGCCTGTATCAGTAGCCACTGCCTGTCTTTATGAGCCCGAGTTTGCTTACCTGCTACAATCTGGTTCTTAATTATTGTTTGTTTAATTCAAGACATTATCTTGCTACCTGCGTAGCCCAGGCCAGCCTCAGGCTTGCAATCCTCATGCCTCAGTCTCCGAGGGCTGGGCTCACAGGCTGTCTTAGCACCCTGACCTGCTGCTTTGGTCTAGGTAGGAAGGTCCGGGCAGGAAGGGGCTGGTTCCCGGCTGCCCACAGGGTGGGTCTTACACTCCTCCAGTACACTGCTCAGCAGGCTCACAGCTGCCTTCTCCTTCCAGGTGTGCTCATGTACCGGGACTACCCTCTGGAGCTGTTCATGGCCCAATGCTATGGCAACGTGAGTGACCCAGGCAAGGGGCGCCAGATGCCTGTTCACTATGGCTGCAAGGAGCGCCACTTCGTCACCATCTCCTCTCCACTAGCCACGCAGATCCCTCAGGGTGAGGACATATGTCCATCCATGCAATACTTATGACATACCTCTCTGTGTGGGCCCAGGTCTTCTCTAGCCTACTAGTTGGGTGCTATCATTAGAGCCTAGCCTGTGTCAAGGACTTTCAAGGAACCTCTCAGAGGAGGGCTCCATGGTGTCCCATCCCATTCAGCAACCCTAAGTCATCATGGCTACACTGGACTTCCCAGACTCCGGCCGTTTCATCTGATCCTCCTCTCCAAGCCAGTAGGACCAGAAACCTCATTGCCACACTCAGATTGTCTAATGACACTCATTTGCTGTGGGGGTAAATGCTAGCATGGATTACTATGGCTGTTACAAAGAACAGGAAATTGAAGGTGAAGAAGGAAATGACTTGTTAGAGTCTTGTGGTAGGGAGGAGGGCAGGAACTCACTCATGGGTTCTTATGACTACAGAGCCCAAGTTCTACCCTGTCCTGGCTAACCTAGGTTCTCAGAGCCAGGTAGATTCCCCAGAGCATGCTGTAGGTGCCCTGAGGCTTCTGGCATACTACAGAGACTGCCAGGATGCCTGGCCTGTGCCCATACAACACACAGATGGAGGATTAGCTCTCTTGGTGGCCCCCTGGGTCCAGAGTCTGGGAGGTGTGTGTCATAGTAGCTGTGTGGCTTGTGAGTCCGCAGGCCTCCTGGGAGAGGTGGGTGGCAGGGCTCTCTCTGAACTGGCCTTATCTTCTCTTATGGCTCCCTGGAGTCCCTCAGTCAGCAGATGTAGGGAATGGCCACCATGTGCCAAGTGTCACCCTAGGCTTTCTGAACAAGAGAGACAAACGTCAGCCCTGTTGATGCTAATGTTGGGTTGGAGAGAGTGAAGAGGCAGTACCTAGAGTGCTTCATATAGGTGACTGGAAAGTCAGGACAGAGCAGTGTCAGCTGGGGGCAGTGGCAGAGGCACCATAGTGATTTAATGACAGACTAGAAGCAGTGTGGAAGGAGCTGTATGGGTTCCTTGAGGCAATCATGTGTTTAGTTATGACCAGACCAGGGGACTTAGAGGAGGGGATACAGAGCAGGTGGGGCCTAGTGGCCTTTGCTTATTGCAGGGACTTTGGCCTATAGTGGCATGAGAGCCCAGAGTTAGGAAAGAGTCTGCCAGACTCACACGGTAAGAGTCCCTTAGCTGTCCCTTGGATGACAGATCAAGGGGCAGTGGGCTGCTTAGTAACTAGGATATGAGGTGATGGTGGCTTGGCTTCAGTGGGCAAGGTCCAGATCTGGCTGTCTCTTTGAAGGTGGGAGAGATGTAAGAATGGCAGATGGGAGTCAGGGGTGATGCACATTTTGCCCTGTGCAAATGGAAGGATGGTACTCTAGTCAGCTGAGAGGGAGAAGGCTGTGGTGGGCAGGCCCTTGGTATCTGGTGATAACTTTCCCAAGCCTAGGGTTGTGTGGCTGCGTGTGTGTGCAAGTGTGTCTCTGTGTGGCTGCTTATTCCTATTTGTGTCCTCTCATTCATGTTTCCATGCAGCGGTGGGGGCAGCCTATGCTGCCAAGCGGGCCAATGCCAACCGGATTGTGATCTGTTACTTTGGCGAGGGGGCAGCCAGTGAAGGGGATGCCCATGCCGGCTTCAACTTTGCAGCCACCTTGGAATGTCCTATCATCTTCTTTTGCCGGAACAATGGCTATGCCATTTCCACACCAACCTCTGAGCAGTACCGTGGGGACGGCATTGGTAAGGGCCCTGCTCCTACCCGTTTTCCTCCTGTTCTCTTCCTGTAGTGTCTGATGGAGAGGGTACAGGAGGCAGTGAATGAGCACGCTTCGTTCTCCTTCCCTCCTCCCTGAGGCCTGACTAGAACCCTCTTTGTCCCTGTAGCGGCTCGGGGCCCTGGGTATGGCATCCTGTCAATCCGTGTGGACGGCAATGACGTGTTTGCAGTGTACAATGCCACTAGGGAGGCCCGGCGGCGAGCAGTGGCTGAAAACCAGCCCTTCCTCATTGAGGCCATGACCTACAGGTGCCTGCCTGTCTCACTTCCATCACTGCAGCCCACAGCTCTGACCAGCCCTCTGTCAGTGCCCCCAAACACTGCCTTGTCACCCCGTATTGCGTTCCCCTCCTTGCTTTACATCACTGCTCTGTTCTTTTCTGGCTCCCACTCCCAGCTGATTCATGTCTCCTCCTCTGAGCAGGATTGGACATCACAGTACCAGTGACGACAGCTCAGCATACCGTTCAGTGGACGAGGTCAATTACTGGGACAAGCAGGACCACCCGATCTCGAGGTTGAGGCAGTATCTGCTGAACCAGGGCTGGTGGGATGAGGAGCAGGAGAAGACCTGGCGGAAGCAGTCTCGAAAGAAGGTGAGGGCCCCCGGAGTCCCTAGTTGTGTGCTCCACTGGCTCCTGCACAGGGAGAATTCTGGGAGAATGGGAGTGCCGGACCTGGGTGCTCACACTGACCCAGACAAACTAGTCCCCATAAATGGCCCCTGGAGCCAAGCTGCCTGGACTGTATGGCCTCAGTGAGTCTTCAGAGTGGAACCCAGGGCAGGTTTCCTTATCTCGAAGTTCCTGGGGTATTCACTTCATAACTCAGTCCTTGTGACGTGGGGGAGCCTCACCTGGCCTGTGACTGGAGCTAGTGTCCCTCCTTTGTGGGCTAAGGGCAGGCTGGTCTAGCTTCAGGCTGCACTGTGGGTACTGGCTCAACCCTGACTGCATCCTCCTGAGGAGGAGTCCTTCCTGTCTCTGCACCCTGAGCCTCTACTCCTATTCCCTCCATTGTAGTTCCAAGTCCTCCACAGTCCAGAACTGGGGTTCTGGGGAGCTAGCTAATCCTAGGCTGAGGCCTCAAAGGGGAGGAGAAGGGGACAGCCACTTCTTACACCCTGTGTCTCCCAGGTGATGGAGGCCTTTGAACAGGCCGAGCGGAAGCTAAAGCCCAACCCAAACCTGCTGTTCTCTGACGTGTACCAGGAGATGCCCGCCCAGCTCCGCAGACAACAGGAGTCACTGGCACGACATCTGCAGACCTACGGGGAACATTACCCCCTGGACCACTTTGACAAGTGAGGCCCTAGCCACCCTGACATGGTCCTGCTCTGAGTAGAGCATGGTGTTCCTCCAGTCAGTGCTGCAAACATGCTCAGCGGCCAGTGTGGCACTCCAAACTGTCATGGGGTGACTCCCACTCCCCATTCCTGCTCCTTCAGGCTACTTCACTGGGGCACAGTGTTTGCAGCTATTGCTGAGGCTCCGTCACCCCCCTCACCTGTTACAGTGCCCTTTTTGGGTAGGACCCAGCCAGGGAAGACCCTCTGGGCAGGTGGCCCCGGATCTTGCCCAGAGTACGAGCTGGTCAGCAGGGTGAATAAACCAGGGGCTCTGCCTTTGACCCTCTACTTCCTCTGCTCTCTGTCTCCTCAAGTTTGGGGGCTGGGGTGTGTGTGTGAGGAGGCACATGGAGGGGGGTGGAGAGACCAGCATGGCTGATTTGTTTGCAGGGAGGGGGGGTGTTAATTTTTGTTACAGGATCTCAATGTGTAGCCCAGGTTGGACTGGAATATGTGATCTTCCCGTTTCACCCTCTGAGTTCTGGGATTATAGGATGACCACCACACCAGTCTTTGGGGATAGCCTAGACCACCACACCAGCCTTTGGGTATAGCCTAGACTGCCACACCAGCCTTTGGGGATAGCCTGGACTACCACACCAGCCTTTGGAGATAGCCTAGACTGCCACACCAGCCTTTGGGGATAGCCTGACTTTAGGCAGAAAAGCTAAAGGCTTAGAGATCCCTACTTCTATAAACTTTCCCAAGCTGGAAGGCAGCTTTGGTACATGTGCCCTCCAGAGCTTGCTCATAGGCTGGTACAAGATTGCTGTCCAACAAAGTGTCCAGTGTGAAGGTTTAGGGTACAACAACATCTGCCTTCCCTGCAGGGGTCCCACATATGAAAAAATAACTCCTGGCTTCAGAATAGGGAGGACATCATTTTCAAAATTTAAGTAGGTGAGCGCAGTTTGCCATCTTGTCTGGCTTGTCCAGTTCTTGACTGGGAAGGGATTAGGAGGGTCTCAGGCCAGCTCATCATCCCCACCCCCACTCTAGCTTGTCTCTGAGGCTCAGCACTGGAGCTCTGGGCCCCACAGGTGTTTCCAGAGCCTAATAGTGTCCTGGGGGCTGACTGGATGCACCAGCAGCAGGCCTCGTATTGTGCAGGGGTCCCTGGTGCGATCTGCTGGCCAGGCTGTGAGGAATCCTGGATGGGCACGGGGCACTAAGCCCAGGGCACGGAAGCAGAAGCCAGTGTAGACATCATCAAAGGGGAAAGGCACCACGCGGGCTGCTGCCTGCAGCAGCCAGGGGGCCAGGCGTCCTGAGATGACATAACCACCTCCACTTGCGTAGGCTGGGTAGTCACCTTCAAAGAAGGTCCTTGGCACATAGAAAGGGCCAGGCTTGCGGAGTGGCTTGGCCTGGGTGAAGACCTCACCCAGGTAGAGGCTATGAGCCCAGGTGGGTGGCAGGCTCTGCAGGTGCTCCAGCAGGGCAGGGATATGCACGAAGGCGTCGTCCTGAACCTGCAGAACAAAATTCACATTGGGGCAGTGGTGGCTCAGCCAGGTCAGCAGCAGCAGATCTTTGAGTGTCCGGTTATAGGGAACATCTAGGAAGTCCCAGAGCAGCAGGTCACCATAGTGCTGGCTCTCCCATGTCACCAGTGATCTTAGGTCAGGCCCCCCTATTCCTATTGGGGACCCCAACAGGAAGAGCAACCGGGTCCCAGCGACTGCGCTGCCCCAGGTCTCCCTCACAGCCTGTCGTGCTGCAAAGTGTCCTGGCTCAGACTTGACAGCCAGGAGCAGGTAGGGAACATCTTTATCAGAGCAGCTGGCCACTGGGCTGCCTCCCTCTGTAGGCAACCATAGCGGGAAGCTCCTACAGGCTGCTGACAGCAAGAAGCGCTGAAAGTCCTGGGGGTACAACAAGAAGTCCAAAATCTCCGAGGCCGCAACAGTCCCCCAAGTCTGGCAGTTTGTACTGGGCAGAACTCCCAGGTTCCGCTGCTTCTGGTTCCAGTAAGCCAAGGACAGTGGGCCAATCTGACCCAGGCGTGCTGAGAGGTTGATGGGCAGGGTGGGCTCAACATTGTGTGATGTGGGACTGAACAGAGTGCCCCGGGGTTCAGCCTTGTTAAGCCAGGACTCGGATGTCCATTCGATGTACACTTTGAGGCCCAGGAGTGTGAGCAGTGCTGACAGGCAGAGCTGGCACTTGCGGCAACGCATGACCCGGCCCAGGGAAAGGGCCACCAGTGGTGCTGCAAGAGTCACAAGGAGTCACAGAGGGTGCAGCGTGGACCTCCAAAGAGGGCCCAGCTGAGCCCAGACAAGCAGCCTAGGGCTTACCCAGACCCAGCCAGCTGGTAATGGCTTTGAAGACCCTGACCCTAGGCAGCCTGGCCCATAGTACCTAATTGTCACATTATCCTAGACTGAGCTCCACACCCACATCCTATTTTTTTCCCTTTCCTGGAGTCAAAGTGTTCATGTATTTGCGGCATCACTTCAACGCCATTCCTATCCCCTTTCCTCCACTTTTTCTGTCTCTTTAGGAGTCCCAGCTCCCCGGGGAAACCCCTTTTACCTTCTTGGAAACGCACCTAATTCCTCTAGTAACCCCACCCCAGGGCCCGCCCCGGGTACCTCTGGGTTCGGCTTCCGCCAGCTCTGGGGGGGTCCTTGGGTCAAGCCCTGCCGGGACTCCCAGCTTGCCGCTGTGTGTCCTCCGGCTGCCGGCCCAGCCCTGGAGTCCGGAGGGGCGGGCGGGCGGGGAGGAGGCGGGAGGGGCCCCTGGGGCCGGGAGGAGCCAGGGCGGGGCTGGAGGGGAGGCAGACGGGGAGACGCGCCCTGGCGAGTTAGGGCTGGTTTCCTGGTAAGACATCAGGAAAGATGCAGGGATGGCCAGATCGGGGACCCGGACTGCGAGGGCCTGGGA
Organism: Dicrostonyx torquatus; assembly: GCA_028555095.1. Lineage (NCBI taxonomy): Eukaryota > Metazoa > Chordata > Mammalia > Rodentia > Cricetidae > Dicrostonyx > Dicrostonyx torquatus. The sequence continues at coordinate 88,775 of JAQHUG010000169.1, read as the reverse complement.
AAGAATTCCAGAAAAGGGGAAGCCAAGGGCAGCTGACATGAGTGATCCAGGGGCAGTCTGGGCCTCAAAGAGAAAAGAGAAGGGAGGCCAAGGGACTGGTTCGAGGTCACCGCCAGGTGGTGACTGCTGTGTGTGGGGGGATGGGGGTGTGGGGGGTGTGGGGGATGTGGGGGTGTGGGGGGGTATGTTCGTAGGGGCTGCGAGGCAACTGGAAGAGAAGTGTGAGGCAGAAAGGAGAAAGACAGACCATAGATGGCCGGGATCAGAACAGAGCCTAACTAACCAGAGAAGAGTCAGAGGAGCCCGGGAGGACCCAAAGAAGAAACAAAGGACCAGGGAGAAGCGTAAGCAAGGAAAGCAATAAAGGATGATAAAGTGAGGTGCACTGAGAGCCCCCAGCTAGGGGCCTGCACCTCCTCCAACTTGTGCATGAGCCACTACCAGCCTACCACCTCCATACAGAGGGTCGGCGCCCTGCCCTGTGATGTTCTGGGCTTTATGCCCCACCCCTGGGGCAGGAGGGTTTCAGACTGTGTTTACATCTCTGCCCTAGAGCCTCTGTAGTTGAAGCTGTGCCAACAGTCTGGGGAGGCCAGCAAGGTGGGGCCTTCCTAGATCTCCAGGGACCTAGGCTGGGAGGAAGCCTGCTCCCCACCCCCCCAAACCCAGGCTGACCCCTTGCAGCCTACCTGGTTTGGTGGACTGTCCAGATATAACAGGAACTCAGTGTACCAGCACCCGAGTCTGTTATCAGTCCAGCCCTGATTTCCTCCCTCCAAGTTTGAATAATGGAGCCCATGGGAACAGATGGAGGATGTGGTGAGTGCTAATGGGATAAGAGCTCCAGCAGGGAAGATAGCCAACGACCAGGCAGGGTCAAGCCCACCGCCTTGGGAGAGGCTAGATAAGGCCTCTTGGCTCTCCTGGCTCATCTCCATCCAGGGCACTAAGGCTCTCTGACTGTGGCATCCTCCTCCTGGGGCCTACAGTCCTCCAGGGAAGCAAGCAGTGCTGGTTGCAGAGTGCAGCCTCAGTCCAACTGGGAGAATCCATACAGTTACTGGAACCAGCAGAGCTCAGTAGAAAGCCGCTATTAACAAAGAACATAGGATTGAGTAACAAAAGGCCAGAGGCAGAAGATTACTTTTAGGGACCATGGTTTGGAGCATTTTCACTGTCTGCTCCCATCTAGTTTTTTGGCTACTTTTGGGTCCATGTTCCAATCAGCCAAACAACCAACCAGACCACCTCTGTTGGCACAGGGTAATTTATTAGATCCAAAAGCACACCTGTTCAACAGATTTGGCCCAAGTGTCCTCACCACACACTCTACACACTTTCAGGTTTTTTTTTTTTAACAGAAGTAAGCTTTTTATTTCCATGTTTCTCAGATTAAGTTGGTTGCTTTGAGAGGATTAGTCGAAGAGACCAAATCCCATATCTTCATCTGATTCCTCCGACTCTTCCTTGGCTTCAGCCTTCGCTGGGGCCGCAGCAGCAGCAGCAGGAGCAGCAGTGGTGGCAGCAGCCACAGGGG
>JAQHUG010000169.1:48916-59528 GCA_028555095.1 Dicrostonyx torquatus | reverse complement strand
GAGGTACCTGTGGAGCTGCTGGGTCAGGTGCTTTCCCCATAGACAGAAAGCTTGGGAGAGAGACTGGTGTGTGGTTTGAGCACACACACAATCCTATTTATTATGCAACAGAGCCACACGAGTCAGGACAATGGGCAGTGAATGCATGGATGTGTGGATGAACGGACAGAGAAAACAATGTCCTGGAACTTCTCACAGAAACTAAAAACAAACAGAATCTGGGGCATTCTGACAACACCTACTCCTGGCCCGCCTGGAGGCTGAGACTTTCTTCCAATCTCTGACCCCTGCTCCTGGGGTCCCCTCTCCCAGAAGCCCATCACAGGTTGCCTCTAAGGCTGCTGGGATGTAGGAGGTTCTCAGGATTATTCTGGTTTGGCTGTATATTTTCAATTAAATTACCTTTACTAATGTGGAGGGAGGGAATGGGACACACAAACACCAGTGCCTGTGTGGAACCCGCTGGACAAGTGACGAGAATCATTCCTCCGTATACTCTATGGTTCCAGCAATTGAACTCAGTCATTAGCCTTGTTCAAGTGCCTTTACCACTAAAGCCTTCTTGCTGGTCTGCTGGTTTAGTTTGGGAGAATCCGTGGAGTTCATAGTCTATGTGGACTTGGAAGACACATGAGACCCCTGCCCCTCACCTCCTCTTTCCTCATTCCAGGCAGAAATATCCCTGTCTACATTGCCCTTCCCTGCAGTCTATGGCAGAGCATCAATTCTTTATTCACTGACCCCTGAGCTAGGTACTCCCTCCAGAGCAATAGCAAATGAGAAGGAAATCAGTAGAAGCAGCAGCTCCTGTGAGCTAATGCTTCAGCAGTCACGGTGTCAATTATGAATAAATGTCCATAAGTGGCTGTGTCGGATCTAGGGATCTTGTGTGACTGACAGTTGAAACAGGCCATGAGACATGACAGAACAATTCCTTCATCTCTCTACCCTGAGAGGCATGGGGTCTGAGGCAGACTGCCAGACCTGCAAGTCACAACGGTCAGACTCCTTCCTGGCTTTGCTACTGACTGGGACAGCATCCCCATTCCACTAGAGGTGGCCCATGTTCCTCCCTGATTTCTAGGACCTTCAAGAGAGAGCTGGTCCAACCAATGCTGAGATGGATTTATCCTTCTCCACATGTAACTTTTTTCAGGATGTCACTGGTGGAACAGGGTGGATGTTCTCAGATGGTAGCATACTGAAGGTGATGCCAATTCTAACTTTGTCCCCCTTGGGAGAATTGACACAGCCCCAGTTGCGATTTCTCGGTCCAAAAGTAAAGGGATAAAGCACTTCACATGCATTTATTGGCTCCCGTGTACTCTGCCGACTCTCCAGAGCAGCTGTGACCATCCACTCCTGGAAATGTACTAACATGACACTACACTTTCCTACTCGTGCAGCCCTCCAGCCTTTCCCATGACAGAGACCTCAAACTTGCCTCTGAACAGATCTGTCCCCACAGCAGGTCTCTCTGCGGAAGAACTGCGTGACTCAAGTCAGTAGGAGGGTCCATCTTTATTTCTGTGCTTTGATTGGTTAAATAAAGAAGCTGCCTGGGCCATTTGATAGGGCAGGACTTAGATAGGCGGGGAAAAGAGAAGAGGACGCTGGGAAGAAGACTGGGTCAGGGCCAGTTGCCATGAGGCTTCCGCGGCAGATGGATGTACCTTAGAACCGTCCGGTAAGATCACCACCTTGTGGTGACACACAGACTTTTATAATGGGTTAGTTTAGATGTGAGAGCTAGCCAAGAAAAGGCTAGAGATAATGGGCCAGGCAGAGTTTAAATGAATACCGTTCTCATTTGGTTATTTTGGGCATAAGCAAGCAACCAGCGGCTGAGCAGGCCGGTGGCTGGGGGCTGGGAGCCAGGCGCTGGGAATACCACCCACACACCTCCCCCCTTACTTAAAACACAAGTCACCGTCCACATCTCCCATTCATTGTATGTGACCCTGCAGGAGTTCAGACCTTGGTCTAAGACTTCCTGCTCTCTTCAGGGAACTCTTCCTCTCTGGAATAGGCTTAAGAACCTGTGTGTCAATCACTTGTCACTGACATGTCTGTGGTCTTCTTTTCTCTCCCAGATGTGTCAGCACTCATGACACGTGAGCACCCGTGTTCTCAAGTCCCTGTTCTCTGTGTTGTGCCAGCCACTTCTGCATGCGAGAACATTCGTCTGCAGTGTGGGAAAGAGCCACCTACTCTCTGGACCAAGAACATAATCCAAAGCCTGTTTGTCCTTCTTAGTCTGCTGATAATTTCTTGGGGGTCATGGCTCCTCTTTAGAGGTCACTGGCTCAATAACCACAATAGACATTAATGCTATACACTGGGGTCTGAGATGACCATTGGAGCCAAATGCCAGGGTTGTTTCATGTCTCCTGTGTGTGACATCTGATCACACGCCCAGACCTCAGGACAGGCTGTGACAATCTCAGTAAAAGAACAATGGGAAGTGCCACCATGGACCACCAGTAGGACAGTCTTGAAAAGCAAAGCCCCAGAGGGCTCCTGTTCAGGCTGAGCAGCAGAGAGCAACACAGCTGGAGGGGGACAAGCCCCCCATGGCCTAAGGTCAGGCAGTGAGGACCAGGAGAGCCAGCTGGGGCTGCTGCAGTTTCTGGGTCAGTCCACAAGTAAGCACTGCAGCTCAGTTCACACGTGAGAAAGCCAGTGTTTCTCCCACACCCCACACCCAGTGCAGGGGACCCCAGGGGCTGAGTCCCCAGAGCCTTGGACTTCTGTCTGTGGTGAAAGTGGTCCTATACTTGTAGAGAGAGGACTTTCAGGTATCCAGAACCACACTGACCATTCTTTTCTATTGTCTACACAGCTTGGGTCAAGAGTAATGGCACTACAGCTCTGGAGTATCAACACACGATTCAATTCAGATGTGAGCCTGTAGTTCCACTTACAGAATACAAATGGCGGCATAATGGTAGGATGATTGCAAGCAGTAGCAAAGCCATCATGTCTTCAAGTTCCGGAACTCTCACTTTACCTAAAGTCACCAGAAAATTCAATGGAACCTATGTTTGTGAAATTAGGAACCTAGCAAATAGCCATAGGAGCCAAGAACTGAAACTGAAGATTACCTGTGAGTAACTTCTATTTCCCCATGGTCCCAAAGCTGTCCAAACACACATGCTTTGTGACCCTACTACACAGGGCTCAGGTCCATGACACCAGCTCTTGATCGTGAACTCCCAGGTTGGCCATGCTGTCTGTTCACACACATCCTAGTAGGCCAAGCCCTGCACAGAGATGGGAGAGGTGCTTCTGTGTGAGAGACTTGAGACTATAAGTGATGGGAAGCAGGGAGGCCACACATCACGGTTTCAGTACACAGGGTGAGGTGGGATCCTTTGTGTGAGGGATGTGAGAGGGGGGTCTATGAGCCCCTTTGAGGCAGCTACTCTACAAATAATCTAATCCCATGCCTGCTTGGGACTTTTTTTTTTTTTTTTGGTTTTTCGAGACAGGGTTTCTCTGTAGCTTTGGAGCCTGTCCTGGAACTAGCTCTTGTAAACCAGGCTGGTCTCGAACTCACAGAGATCCGCCTGCCTCTGCCTCCCGAGTGCTGGGATTAAAGGTGTGTGCCACCACCACCCAGCCTGCTTGGGACATTTTATAAAACAGCCCTGTCACCTGACTCAGGGATGCTGTGACCCTTCTACAGAACAAGATCCTTCTTTACTCTCTCAGGACATCACGTCTTTCTCTTTCCTCCAGATGACCCAGATTCCCCCGTATTGTTTCCTGCAGACACTACATTCCAGGTAGGATCAAAGATAAGGATATCCTGCGAGTCAGCTTCTCAGCCAAAAGCACAGTATTTCTGGACTTTCAATGGGAAGTCCTGGAGTGCTTCAAAAGAGGTAAACATCGACAATGCCACATTAAATCATCCTGGAACATATGTCTGCACTGCTTCTAATCCTACAAATAATGTCACTAATTCCAGGGCTGATCTTTGGGGTGGTGGCTGGCTTTCTGTAAAGAATGGGGAGGAAGGAACTCCATAGCTTGTGTTCACAGTGACAAGCAATCCCAGTCCTCCCGTGTGACCCTCGGATTCAGGAGACACTCTCTTCCCCAGATACCCTGACTTCTCCCTGCAGACTTTGTGACAGACTGTCTAAAGATAAAAGGTGGAGAGCAATTGAGAAAGATACCTAATTCTGACTCCTGGTCTCCACACTCACGCCCTCATAGGACGTGGATGCACACCCATGTGCACACGTATACACACACATGCCGCGCACAAACAAAACCCAAAACTACCATCATAAGAACTTGGGTTGTAGCTGTGGTGGTTAATGGTGTCAATGTGAACAGAGCTGGCATTACTGAAGAACATTAATGTCCTTGTCTGTAGAAATTATCAAGATGGGGGTAATTGTGGAGGAAGACCCATGCTAAATGCGGAATGGTTTCCAGGATGGCATCCAAAGGAGAAAGCCAGCTGTTCTGCTGTCTAACTGCGGGCACATGTGGGCAGCCTTCTTCTGCTCATGCCAGGCAAATCTTACCTATTAGGATGAACTGCGTTCCTGCACCCAAAGTAGTCAAACACACTCTTCCTTAAGATGAAGAGAGAACGAGATGGAGGCCAGAGGCAAACATGCTACTGTCCAAGCACTGGGGATGCCGAGGAAGGGAGAGCAGGATCTCCAGGTCATCTGCAGATACACAGCACACTTACGGCCAGCCTCAGCTATGGGAAATACTGCTTCAACAAAAACAAGAAAATATCAGAGAAAATGCAAAAGACGTATTTTGATATAATACAGGGTTGAAGAAAAGTAGCAAATAATCACAAAAGAGCGAATGGCATGCCAGCATTAAATCAAGACAAATTAAAGCAACCCTACAAAGAAATTTGTTACCANTCTCTTCAGCTATATTTCCTCTTCCCCTATTTCTCGTCCTGTCTCTCTGTAAAACTCTCTGTAAAACTCCCTCTTTTCCGACTGCTCCTAGCCCTTTTTCTTTTGTCCTCCTCCCTTCGGGTCTCTTTGATTCTAACTTCTCTTCCTGCCTGTCTCTCAGCATTCGCCCTCTGCATTCGCACCTCAGCCAGGAGAGATAGCTGCTTTCCTGGGGCAATCTACAAATGAATCAGAGGCTAAAACCAAAACTTTTGCTATTGTTTTTCTAAATAGTTGCCTTCCACAGCAAGCCTGCAAGGCGTCCTTGGTCTGGCGAGTATCATAGACCACACATACTAAGAAACTGGGAAAGGAAGAAGGGATAAATTCCTTTACTCACGACCAGACAAAATGAACTCAAGATGTAAAAGCAAATCATGCAGACCTATTGTAACTGGAGGGAAACTGTCATTGAAAATCTCCCCACAGAGAAGCTCAGTTCTACCAGACATATAAAGAAAGTCTAAGGCCCAGAGGCAGGGGTTTGTGGTTAAGAGGCAAGTGAAGCAGCTCTGGCAGAGGACCAAAGTTCAGTTCCCACACCCCTGTTGTAGCCCTCTTCTGGCCTCCATACACACCTCCACTTGTGTACACATGGTCTCTCTCTCTCCCCCCCTTCTCCTCCCCCACTCTGTGTGTGTGTGGGATTTATTGGAATGAGTTCCAGGCTGCAGCCCTTCAATGACTAGCTGTGAATGGAAAGTCCACGAATCTAGTAGTTCCTCAGTCCCAGGAGGATGTGTATCTCAGATGGTCCTCTGAAAATGCTGGAGTCCTGGAGAAGTAGGCTTCAATGCCAATGATGGAATGGATGAGCTGATGAAGCTCGGGCAAGCAGGCCAAGAAGGAATGAACCCATCCTCCTTCCATTGCCCTTATATCCTTATATAGGCATTCAGCAGAAGATGTGGCCCAGATTAAAGGTGTGTCATCCTGCCTCAAGATCTAGATCAAAGGTGTATTACTGTCCAGCCTCAAGGTGCGGAACAAAGGCATGTTGTCTTTCCGCCTTAAGATCCAGATCACAAGTGTGCCTTCCATTCCAGATAGTCAAGTTGACGAGAATAGCCATCACAGCTATATACCTAGGGTCATATAATTCTTAGGGGAAACGGGGCCACGACTGGAAAATATTAAGAAGTCTTGGCATAGAGGGATAGCCTAGGAATGAACTCAGACAGCTACAGCCACCTGCTTGCCAACAAAGTTGTCAAAGCAGACACTGAAGAAATGACACCTTCCCAACAAATGGGGGTGGGAGAGTCTGCATATCCACATGGGGAAGAAGAAATCTTTCAGGGGTCTGGGACATCATTCCGTCAGCAGAGTGCTTGTCTACCACCCATGAAGCCCTAATTTTGACTCCAGCAGCACATGAACTGGGCACGGAGGTGCACACATGAGCCCCCATGCTTGGGAGGTAGAGAAGCGAGAGGATCACAAGTTCACGCTCATCCTTGCCAACATAGCAAGTCTGAGCCAGCCTGGGCTACATGAAACCAATCCTGCTTCAAAAAGACATGAAACTGGAAGAAGTAGAGGAAACACAGGGAGAACTCACAGCATGAGTACAGCAAAGACATTCTGAGAATGAGTGGCAGAGCCAGAGAACAACAGCAAAGGTGACAAGGAAGTCCGTGCAGTTTCAGCAATTCCTCCTAACAATCATCAGAGCAAACCGGCGGCCACTAGAATGGGAGCATCAATGTATCTCTGCATGAAAGGAAGCAAATACTAAGAATATATAAAGAGCTCAAGGGCCAGGAGATGGTTCAATGGATAATGTGCTTCCTATTAAACATGAGGACCTGAGCTCTGACCTCAAACTATCACCTGGGACCTGTACTGTGCATCTGACGTTCAGGCCTCCACATGCAAGTGAATACACAGGAACACACACATGTAACAAAAGAATCAGAAACATAAACAAAACCCCAAATATTCCAATCAATAAATGAGCCAGTGAATTAAGCAAACAGTATTTTACTGAAGAAACGGAAATAACCATAAAAACATATGAGAAAACAGGTAAATCCTTTGTCATTGAATAGATGCAATGAAAACTGTGTGGACATTGTAGGGCATCTCAGCCAAACTGGCTGCTGAGAAAACACAGATTAGGATGCAGGGCGAAAGGACGCTGCGTGTACTGCATGTGGGCATTTCTGTTACTGTAGCCTGCCCGTCAGTACTGAGGTTCCTCAACAGCCAACTCCATAACTACCACATTGTCCAGCTGTCACTCTTCTAAGTCAGCACTTCACAGAGTTACCTGCACATCCATGTTCCCTGTGGCCCTACTGAGAAAACACCTCCATACACACGTGTGCATGGGCATCTGTACATGCATGCATGTATGTATGTGAGAGGAAAATGCAGAGGGGGACATTTTGTCGGATGAAGTGGACAAGAAAGAATGTAGGGGACAAATGAGAGTAAAGATTGGATGGAAGTGAGCACAATACGATGACACACATTGAAAATGCCATGATGAAACCTATGGGTTTTATGAAAGTTTAGCATTGATAAGCATAAGAGAGTCAGTGGGGGAAACATCTCATCCCATGGGGCATATGTTGGACACCCAGGTATATATTCTGACAGACAAATCCCAGAGTTAAGTTAGGGGATGCCCTAAGTGACTTGGGCCTCAGAGACCCTAGAGACTATCTCCTGAACTGAGACTCATGGTTTCTGAGATTTGGGGGCAACCGTGGGGAGATCGATTCTTTACATAGTGGGCCCGAAGAGCTGCTCAAACCTGTGAGAGAAGACACTTCTCAGTTGGTCCTGTCCTCTCTTTGTCCACAGAGCCACTGCCAAAACCTCGACTCATAGTTGCCAGCCTGACTTATAAAGAAGGAGATTCCATGAACATGACCTGTAGTGGAAATGACTATAGAACCCATGTAAGATGGCTCCACAATGGAAATCCAATGACAGTAAAACTTTCAGCCAGGGTTTCACTGTTACTAAGTAGCAGAGTGATTCTTATACACAGACTCAAAATGGAGGATGCTGGGATGTATCAGTGTGAGACTGCCAATTCCTTCACTTACAACCAGAGTGAACCATTCTAACTGAATGTGTTAACTGAGTGACCCCTCCTCCCCCACATTTTTAAAGAACTGTTTTATTATAATTTTAGGGTGACGTGAGAGCCATGTGTATGTGTGGAAGTTAGAGGACAGTCAAATGAAGTTGGTTCTCTCCTTCCACTTCTACCTGGGTTTCGAGGATTGAACTTGGATCATCAGTTTTGTGTGATAAGCTATTGTTCCTGCTGTACCATCTCCCAGGATCCTTACTGGGGGAATTTGTTTTTACCAACACGGTGCAAAATAGACAACAGACATGGGGCCGTATAGTGAGGCATAGTGCCAACCAGTTATTACCCCTACTTGGGAGGCTGAGGCAGGAGGATGGAGAGTAAGGCCAGCTTGGGCTACACAGCAAGACCCTGTCTCTAAATTGCTTGAAAGCAAATAAAACCAAGACTATAAACCCAATTATCAAGTGGTTAAGGGTTAAGCTCTGAGTCAGGCATGAGGTCCTTGGTATCCACGAGTAACTGGCTCCAGGAAGCACTGATATCAGACCCTGTGGATGGATGCTCTAGTTCCTTGTAAAAATGTCAGTGTTTCCATGTAAGTCTTCATGCTGTCCCGCACACTGCACATCATGTTCAGATTCCAGCACATGATACAGAGCAGCACTAAGCAAAGATCGCTACTCTGTTAGTGAGAAGCGAGGGCTGGAAATGCCTGAATCGTTCTGGAATGTTTTGTTTTGTTGAGGTCTTTTGGTTTTGGGGGACAGCGTCTCATGCAGCCCAGGTATCCTCACAGTATGTAAGTGATGATTGTCCTTCAGCTCTTGATCCTCCTGCCATCACCTCCCAGGTGCTGCTCCTACAGATGTGCACCCCACATCTGGATTCTTCTGAATTTCTCTTACCTGAGTTTAATTTAATCCAGGGAGAATAAAATTGTGAATGGAATTGTTTCCTCTTTTGTTTCGCCATTTAGAGTGTGACCCGCACAAGATTCTTTTCTGTATGTTTCTTTTTTTTTNATATATGCCTTAAGGCCAAAAGAGGGCACCAGACCTCATTACAGATGGTTATGAGCCACCATGTGGTTGCTGGGAATTGAACTCAGGACTTTTGGAAGAACAGGCAATGCTCTTAACCTCTGAGCCATCTCTCCAGCCCCCACAAGGACACTTGCTCAGCTATGTTTATAGCAGCATTATACATAATAGCCAGAACTTGGAAACAACCTAGATGACCCTCAACCGAAGAATGGATAAAGAAAATGTGGTACATTTACACAATGGAGTATTACTCAGCGGTAAAAAACAATGACACCATGAAATTTGTAGGCAAATGTATGGAACTAAAAAAAAAAATCATACTGAGTGAGGTAACCCAGACCCAGAAAGACAAACACGGTATGCACTCATAGATAAGTGGATATTAGACACAAAGCAAAGGTTAACCAGGCTACAGTCCACAACTCCCGAGAAGCTAGGTTAAAAAGGAGGATTCTTAGAGGGACAGGCATGGATCTTTCCAGGAAGGGGAAATAGTTAAGATTTCGTGAGTAAACTGGGAGGAGGTGTAACGGGGAAGGGGTAAGGGATGGGAACATGAGGGATGGAGATTGCTGAGTTGGTGGAAGGATGGAGAGGGAGAGCAATGAAAGAGATATCTTGATAGAGGGAGCCATTATGGGGTTAGGGAGAAACCAGCTGCTAGGTAAATGCCTAGGAATCCACAAGGATAGCCCCAACTAAGACTCCTAGCAATAGTGGAGAGGGCACCTGAACTGGCCTTCCCCAGAAATCAAATTGATGACTACCCTAATTGTCATCATAGCACCTACATCTAGAAACTGATGGAAGCAGATGCAGAGATCCACAGCCAAGTGCTGGGCTGAGCTCCTGGAGTTTAGCTGAAGAGAGGAAGAAGGGATTACATGAGCAACAGGGGTCAAGATCACAATGAGGAAACCTACAGAGACAACTGACCCAAGCTAGTGGGAGCTTAGGCCTCTGGACTGACAGCTGGAGAACCTGCATGGGACCGAACTAGACCCTCTGAATGTGGGTGACAGTTGTGTGTCTTGATCTGTTTGTAGGACTGGTAGTGTGACCAGGACTTATCCTGGGCACATGAACTGGCTTTTTGGAGCCAACTTGCTATAGAGGATGCCTTTCTCAACCTTGATGCAGGGGAGAGGGGCTTGATCCTGCCTTCACTTGGTATGCCAGACTTTGCTGGCCCCCCAAGGGAGGCCTTACCCCTCTGAGGAGTAGATGGAGTTTGAGGTGGGGGGTGAGGTGTAGGGAAGCGGGAGAAGGAAGGGAGGGGGAACTGTGGTTGGTATGTAAAGTGAATTTTTTTAAAATAAAAAATTATAAAATTATATATTATAAACCAAGAAATGTCCTGAAAACATACATACTTGTCCGGGACTGTTGCCCCGACATAGAAGTTGATATTCTTCCCCAAATGTGTGCTCGGAGACGCGCAGAAAGAAACAAGCCTTCACACCATCACAGTTTAAAAAGGCCTTGTATTTATTCTATTTGCCTAAATTCCTCCTGCTCCCTAAGGCTTTCTTATAACCATTTCTTCTCCCTTATTCCTTGCTATTTCTTTCTCTCTT
>JAQHUG010000168.1:4506835-4524298 GCA_028555095.1 Dicrostonyx torquatus | reverse complement strand
TATCTCTTCTGCATGTATTGGCTTTTTTGGAACCTATTCTATATGGATGCACACCTTCTTAGACCGAGATGGAGGGGGGAGGGCCTTGGGCTTCCCACAGGGCAGAGTAACCTGCCCCATCTAAGTTAGCAGGGGGAGGGTGGTGTGGTAATGTGGGACTGAGAGTGCCTGAGACAATGGGAGTAAATGTAAATATTTCTTTTAACAATAAAAAAAGAAAGAGAAAAAAAGGAAATATACGAGTGTTCTATAAGATTAGTTATACAAACATAGTAGTGTTCTATCAGATTAATTGTCAGAAATATAGTAGTGTTCTATAAGGTCAGTTAAAGGGAACATAGTAGTGTTCTGTAAGATTATTTATAGGAAACATATGTAGTGTTGTATAAGATTAGTTAGAGCAAAATTAGTAGTGTTCTATCAGATTAGTTATAGGGAGTCTAGGAGTGTTCTATAAGATAAATTATGAGAAATATAGGAGTGTTCTTTCAGATTAGTTATAGAGAGTATATGAGCCTTCGATTTGATTAGTTTTAGGGAACATTGGAATGTTTATCAGATTAGTTATAGGGAACAAAGGAATGGCCAATAAGAATAGTTATAGGGAATATACGAGTGTTATTTAAGATTAGTTATATGGAACCTAGGAATGTTTTATAAGATTAGTTATAGGGAATATAGGAGTGTTCTTTCAGATTTGTTATAGGGAACATAGGATTGTTCTATAGGATTAGTTATAGGGAACATAGGAGTGTACCATCAGATTAGTTTTGGGGGACATAGAACTTTTTTATAAGATTAGTTATAGAAAACACATGTAATGTTCTATCAGATTAGTTATTCGGAATACAAGTGTTCTTTAAGAATACTTATAAGAAACATATGAAGTGTTCTATAATATTAATTACAGGTAATATAGGAGTGTTCTATAAGATTAGTTAGGGAACATAAGAGTAGTTATAGGGAACATAGGAGTGTTCTATCAGATTAGTTATAGGGAATATAAGAGTGTTCTATAAGATGAGTTAATGTGAATATATATATTTTTAAGAATAGTTATAGAAAACATAGGAGTGTTCTATCAGGATAGTTAAAGGGAATATATGAGTGTACTATAAGATTAGATATAGGGAACATAGGAGTGTTCCATCAGATTAGTTATAGGAAATATACAAGGGTTCTTTAAGAATACTTATAGTAAAGATATGTAATATTCTATACGATTAGTTATAGGGAACATAGGAGTGTTCTATAAGATTGGTTATGGGGAACGTAAACTTTTCTATATGATTATTTATAGAAAATATATGTAGTATTCTACAGATTAGGTATAGGGAACATAGGAGTGTTCGATCAGATTAGTTATAGGGAATATACAAATGTTCTTTAACAATACTTATAGGAAACAAATGTAGTGTTCTCTAAAATCAGATAGAGGGAATATAGTATTCTATAAGAGTTGTTAAAGGGAACGTAAGAGTGTTCTATCAGATTAGTTATAGGTAACATCGGAGTGTTCTATCAGAGTAGTTATAGGGAATATAGGAGTGTTCTTTAAGAATAGGTATAGGGAATATACGAGTGTTCTTTAAGAATAGTTATAGAAAACATAGGAGTGTTCTATAAGAATAGTTATAGACTATAGACCTATAGTTATATATAGTTATAGACCTCATGGGCTGAGGTCAAGGATCCAGAGAATTAAGTGAGTGGGAAATTTGACAGAAGATACCTAGGACGCAGTGCGGGCAACACCAGCCCATGCTGCAGGCGCCTCTTGATTTCACACTCCCTGCCCCCACTCGCAAGTTCCCGCTTTCCTCTACCCAATCTGCTCTGTAGAACACCAGGATTCCCTGTTCCAGTGCTGAGGTCAAGGAGCCAGAAGGGTGAGTGAGTGGGAGCTCTGCTGGAAGTTACCCGGGACACAGTGTGGACAACACCAGCCTCTGCTGCAGGCGCCCCTCGATTCCACACATACCTGTCCCCAACCCCAAGTTCGTTCTTTCCTCTGTGGATTCTGCTCTGCGGAACACCAGGAGTCCCTGTTCCAGTGCTGAGGTCAAGTATCCAGATGGGAGTCCCTGTTGTTGCACTGAGCAAAGATTGGAACAGGAAGCCAGGCTCTCCTGGCTGTATTGGAAGGAAGAGATGGGCAGAAGCCAATGCAAGAACTCCTCCAATAGCATGAAAGGCATCATGAAGTGTTGTAATTAAGGGGAGAGGTGTGGGTTATGTTCCCAGTGCCTAGCTCCCAGTCCCCAGCTGCTGGTTGCTTTCTTATGCCCGAAATAACCACATTTAAAATCTGCCTGGCCCATTATCTCTCGCCTTTTCTTGGCTAGCTCTCACATTTAAACTAACCCATTATAAAAATCTGTATGTCATCATGAAGTGGGTGACTTACCGGAAAGTTCTACGGTACTGCCATCTGCGGCGGGGGCCTCATGGCGACTGGCCACTTCCTTCTCTGATAAGTACCACATCAATGTGAACAAGTCAAAGACATTGAGTACCACAACAATGTGAACCACTCATAGCCACTGAGTACATCATAACTGTGATCCACTCATAGACACAGTATTACAGGGATCTGGACCACTAATAGACACTGAGTACCACATCACTGTGAAACACTCAGAGACATTGAAAACCACATCACTGTGAACCACTCATGGACACTGAGTATCACATCATTGTGAACCACTCATAAACACTGAGTACTGCATCAATGTGAACCAGTCATAGACACTCAGTACCACATTACTGTGAACCACTAAGAGACACTGAGTACCACATCACTCTGAACCATCACAGACAATGAATACCACATTAGTGTGAACCACTCATAGACATTGATTACCACATCACTTTGAATCACTCATGAACACAGTATCACAGGGCTGTGAGCCACTCATACACAATGAGTTCACAAGGCTGTGAACCACTCATAGAAACTGAGTACAGCATCAATGTGTACCACTCAAAAACACAGTACCAAAGGGATGTGAACCAATCATACACTGAGTACCATATTAGTGTGAAACACTCATAGACATTGAGTACCACATCACTGTGAACCACTCATAGACAGTGAGTACCACATGGTTGTGTACCACTCATAGACACTGAATACCACATCACTGTGATCGACTCATATACAATGAGTACAACATCACTGTGAACGACTTATAGATACTGAGTACCGCATCACTTGGAAACACTTACAGACACTGAGTTCACAGGGCTCTGGACCATTCATAGACACTGAGGAAGACATTACTGTGAACCACTCATAGACACTGAGTACCATGAGGCTGTGAAACACTCATAGACACTGAGTACCATGAGGCTGTGAAACACTCATAGACACTGAGTATGACATCACTGTAAAACACTCATAGAAACAGTACAATAGTGCTCTTAACCACTCATAGACACTGAGTACCACATCAATGTGAACCAGTCACAGACACTGAGTACAACATCACTTGAACCACTCAGAGACACTGAGTACCACATCACTATGATCCACTCATAGTCACAGTACCACAGGGCTGTGAACCACTCATAAACACTGAGTAACACATCATTCTGAACCATCATAAACACTAAGTACCACATCACTGTGAAACACTCATAGACACAGTACCACAGAGCTGTGACCCACTCATAGACAGTGAGTACCACATCAATGTGAACCAGTCATGGACAGTGAATACCATATCACTGTGAACCACTCATAGACACTGAGTACCACATCGCTGGGAACCACTCATAGACCCTGAATACCACATCACTGTGAACCACTAATAGACAATTACTACCACATCACTGTGAACCACTCATAGACACTGAGTTCCACATTAGTGTGAACCACTCATAGACATTGAGTACCACGTCACTGTGAACCACTCATAGACAAAGTATAACAGGACTGTGAGCCACTCATATACACTGAGTACCACAACGCTGTGAACAACTCATAGACACTGAGTACGGCATCAATGTGCACCACTCAAAGACACAGTACCAAAGTGCTGTGAACCACTCATAGACACTGAGTACCACATTACTGTGAACCATCACAGACAGTGGGTACCAATCAGTGTTAACCACTCATAGACATTGAATACCATATTAGTGTGAAACATTCATAGACATTGAGTACCACATCACTGTGAACCACTCATAGACGCTGAGTACCACGTGGTTGTGTACCACTCATAGACACTGAATACTACATCACTGTGATCAACTCATATACAATGAGTGCCACATCACTGTGAAAGACTCATAGATACTGAATACCACATCACTTGGAAACACATACAAACACTGAGTTCACAGGGCTCTGGACTCACTCATAGACACTGAGGACCACATAAATGTAAACCACTCATATGCACTGAGTCCACAACACTGTGAACAACTCATAGACACTGAGTACCATGTGGCTGTCAACCACTCATAGACACTGAGTACGACATCACTCTGAACCATCATAGATACTGAGTAAAACATCACTATGAAACAGTGATAGACACTGAAAACCACATTAGTGTGAACCACTCATAGACACTGAGTACCACATCACTCTGCACCATCATAGACACTGAGTATCACATCAATGTGAAACACTCATATAAACTGAGTACCATTTCATTGTGAAACACTCAAAGACACAGTACCAAAAGGCTATGAACCACTCAAAGACACTGAGTACCAAATAACTTCAACGATCCTAGACACTAGGTACCACATCAGTGTGAACCACTCATAGACGCTGAGTAACATATTAATGTGATCCACACAGAACAGAGTATCACAAGGCCTAAACCACTCACAGACACTTTCTACCATATCAATGTGAACCACTCATAGACACTGAGTACCATATTAGTTTGAAACACTCAGAGACATTGAGTACCACATCACTGTGAACTATTGCAGACACTGGGTACCACATCAGTCTGAAACACTCATAGACACTGAGTACCACATCACTGTGTACCACTCATAGACACTGTACCATATCATTGTGAAACACTCATAGACACAGCAACACAGAGCTGTGAACCACTCATAGACACTGAGTACCACATAACTGTGAACCACTCATAGACACAGTACCACAGATCTCTGAAACACTCATAGACACTGAATACATCACTATGGACCACTCATAGATAATGAGTACCACATCACTGTGATCCAATCATACACAGTATCACAAGGCTCCAAACCACTCATAGACACTGTATACATTTTTGTGAACGACTCAAAATAACTGAGTATCGCATCATTGTAAACCACTCATAGACACTGTATAACACATCAATGTGAACCACTCATAGTCACTGAGTACCACATCACTGTGAACCACTCATCGAAACTGAGTAAAACACAGTGTAAACACTCATAGAAACTGAGTATCATATCACTGTGAACCACTTGTAGACACTGAGTACAATATAACTGGGAACCACACATAGACATTGAGTACCATGTCACGGTGAACCACTCATAGACACTGAGTACCACATCACTGTGAACCACTCATAGACAACGAGTACCACATCACTGTAAAACACTCATAGACACTGAGAACCACATCACAGTGAACCACACTTAGACACTGAGTACCACATCACTGTGAACCACTAATAGACACAGTATGACAGGGCTGTGAAACACTCAAAGACAATGAGTACCACTTCACCGTGAACCACTCAGAGACACTGAGTATTACATCAGTGTGAACCACTCATAGACACTGAGGAACACCGCACTGTGAAACACTCATAGACATTGAGTACCACATAATTGTGATACACACTCAGTAGCACATCACTGTGAACCACTCATAGACATGGGGTACCACATCGCTGTGAACCACTCATAGACACCAAGTACGACAGAACTGTGAGATACTCATAGACACTGAGTACCAGATCAATGTGAACCACTAACCACTGTGTGTGAACCACTCATAGACACTGAGTACCATATTACTGTGAACCACACAAAGACACTGAGTAGCACATCACTATGAACCACTCATAGTTCCTGAGTACCCCATCACTGTGAACCACTCATAGACACTGAGTACCACATTAGTGTGAATCACTCATAGACAATGAGGACCACATCGCTGTGTACACTCATAGACACAATATCACAAGGCTGTGTGCGAGTCAGAGACACTGAGTACAACATCAGTGTGAACCACTGATAGACACTGATTACCACAACGCTGTGAACCACTAATAGACACTGTGTACCACATCACTGTGATCCACTCATTGACTCTGAGTACCACATCAATGTGAACCACTGAAAAATACATTAGAAAAGGGCTGTGAACAACTCATAGACACTGAGTACCATATCACTGTGAACCATCATAGACATTGGGTACCACATCAGGGTGAATCACTAATAGACACTGAGTACCACATCACTGTGTAGCACTCATAGACACTGAGTAACACATCATGTGAAACACTCATAGATATAGTACCACGGAGCTGTGAACCACTCATAGACACTGAGTACCACATCGCTGGGAACTACTCATAGACCCTGATACCACATAACTGTGACCCACACATAGACACTGGGTACCACATTACTGTGAACCACTCATAGACACAGTATCACAGGCTGTGAGCCACTCAAAAACATGTAATACCACATCACTGTGAACAACTCATAGACACTAAGTACCACATCACTGTGAACCACGCATAAACGCAGAGTACCAAATCACTGTGAATCACTCAAAGGCACTGAGTACCACATCACTGTGAACTACTCATATACAATGACTATCACATCAATGTGAACCACTCATAGACTTTGAGGACCACATCACTGTAAACCACTCATAGACACTGAGTACTACATTATTGTGAACCACTCAGAAACATTGAGTACCACACCACTCTGAACACTAATAGACACAGTATCACAGGGGTGTGAGCCACTCAAAGACATAGAGTACCACAACAGTGTGAACCACTCATAGACACTGAGTACCACAAACTGTGAACCACTCATAGACACTGAGGACCACATCGCTGTGAAACACTCATAGACACTGAGTACCACATCAATGTGAACCACTCAAATAAACAGTACCAAAGTGCTGTGAACCACTCATAGACACTGAGTACCACAGCACTGTGAACCATCTTAGACACTGGTTACCACATCAGTGTGATGCACTCATAGACAATGAGTACCACATCACTGTGTACCACGCATAGACACTGAGGACCAGAACACTGTGAACAACTCATAGACACTGAGTACCACTTCTGTGTGAACAACTCATAGACACTAAGTACCACATCACTGTGAAACATTCATAGAAACTGAGTACCCCATCACTGTGAACCACTCATAGACATTGAGTACCGCATCACTGTGAACCACTCAGAGACACTGAGTACCACATGGTTGTGAACTACTCATAGACACTGAATACCACGTCACTGTGATCGACTCATATACACTGAGTACCACATCACTGTGAAGGACTCATAGACACTGAGCACCACAACACTATGAATTACTCATAGACACAGTACCACAGAGCTGTGAACCACTCATAGACACTATGTACCACATCAATGTGAACCAGTCATAGACACTGAGAACAACATTTTGTGAACCACTCATAGACACTGAGTACCACATGGCTGTGACCCACTCATAGTCCCTGCGTACAACATCACTGTGAACCATTCATAGACACTGAGTATCACATCACTGTGTACCACTCATAGACATAGTACCACAGGGCTGTGAACCACTCATAGACACGGGGTACCATATCACTCTGAACCATCATAGAAACAGAGTACCACATCACTGTGAAACACTCATAGTCAAAGTTCCACAGAGCTGTGTACCACTCATAGACACTGAGTACCACATTACTGTGAACCACTCAAAGAGACTAAGTACCACATCACTGTGAATTACTCATAGACACTGATTACCATATTTCTGTGAACCACTCAAAGACACTGAGTAACACATCACTGTGAACCACTCATACATCCTGAGTACCACAACACTGTGATCCACGCATAGACACTGAGTACCACATCATTGTGAACCACTCATAGATCCTGAGTACCACATCACTGTGAACCATGCATAGACACAGAGTACCAAATCACTGTGAAACACTTATAGGCACTGAGTACCACATCGCTGTGAACCACTCATATACAATGACTACCACATCAATGTGAACCTCCCATAGACTTTGAGTACCACAACGCTATGAACCATTCATAGACACTGAGTACCACATCGCTGTGAACAACTCACAGACACTGAGGATCACATCACTGTGAACCACTCATGGACACTGAGTACCACATCAGTGTGAATCCCTCGTAGACACTGATACCACATCACTGTGAATCACACATAGACACTGAGTACCACATCACTGTGATCCGCTCATTGACACTGAGTACCACATCATTGTGAACCACCCATAGACACAGTATCACAGCGCTCTGAGTCTCTCATAGACACTGAGTACCACATAACTGTGAACCACATAGACACTAAGTGATACATCACTGTAAACCAGTCATAGACACTGAGTACCACAACACTGTGAACCACTCATAGACACTGAGTACCACGTGGCTTTGAACAACTCATAGACACTGAGTACAACATCATGGTGAAATGCTCATAGACACAGTACCACTAAGCTCTGAAACACTCATAGACACTGAGTACCACAAAACTGTGAACCACTAATAGACACTAAGTACCACATCACTGTGAATCACTCATAGACACTAAGTACCTCTTCACTGTGAACCACTCATAGAAACTGAGTAACACATCAATGTGAACCAGTCTTAGACACTGAGTACAACATCACTGTGAACCACTCATAGACACAGTAACACAGAGGTGTGAAACACGCATAGACACTATGTACATCTCTGTGAACAACTTATAAACACTGAGTACCACATCACTGTCAACCACTCATAGACACTGAATATGACATCACTGTGAAACACTCATAGACACAGTACCACAGAGCTGTGAACCACTCATTGACACTGAGTACCACATCACTGTGATCCACTCAAGACACTGTATGACAAGACTCTGAACCACTCATGGTCACTTTGTACCACATCAATGTGAAACACTCATAGACACTGAGTACCACATCACTCTAAACCACACATAGACACTGAGTACCACATCACGTTGAACCAATCATAGACACTGTGTACCACAAGGCTGTGAACCACTCATAGACACTGAGTACAACATCACTGTGAACCACTCATAGACACAGAGTACCAAATCACTGTGAACCACTCTTAGACACTGAGTACCACATCAGTGTGAATCACTCATAGACACTGAGTACCACAACACTGTGAACCACTAATAGACACTGAGTACCACATCACTGTGAACCATCATAGACACTGGGTACCACATCACTTGGAACCACTCATAGACACTGAGTAAAACATCACTGTGTACCACTCAGAGACACTGAGTACCACATCACTGTGAAACACTCATATACATAGTATCACAGAGGTGTGAACCACTCATAGACACTGAGTACAACATCATGTAAACCACGCAGAGATTCTGAGTACCACATCACTGTGAATCACTCATAGACATTGTGTACCACATCACTGTGAAACTCTCATATACAATGACTACCCCATCACTGTGAAGCACTCATACACAATGAGTGCCACATCACTGTGAACCACTCATAGACACTGAGTACTACATTAATGTGAACCACTAATAGACATTGAGTACCACACCACTGTGAACAGGCATAGACACTGTATCACAGGGCTCTGAGCCACTATAGACACTGAGTACCACATCAGTGTGAACCACTCATAGACACTGAGTACCACAATGCTGTGAACCACTCATAGACACTGAGTACCACATCACTGTGAAGCACTCATAGACATTGTGTACCACATGAATGTGAAACACTCAAAAACACTGTACCAAAGTGTTGTGTACCACTCATAGACACTGAGTACCACATCACTGTTAACTATCATAGAGACTGGTTACCACATCACTGTGAACCACTCATAGACACTGAGTACCACATCACTTTGTACCACTCATAGACACTGAGTCTCACATCACTGTGAACCACTCTTACACACTGAGTACCACATCACTGTGAACCATTCAAAGACACAGTACAACAGAGCTGTGAAACACACATGGACACTGAGTACATCACTGTGAACAACTCAAAATCACTGAGTACCACATCACTGTGGAACACTCAGAGACACTGAGTACCACATCACTGTGAAACATTCATAGACACTGAGTACTACATCACTGTGAATGACTCATAGACACTTAGTACCACATCACTGTGAACCACTCATAGACCTGAGTACCACATCTGTGTAAACCACTCATAGACAATGAGTACCACATCACTGTGAACCACTCATAGACACAGTATAACAGGGCTGTGAGCCACTCATAGACACTGAGTACCACATAACTGTCAACCACTCATATACACTGAGTACGACATGGCTGTGACCCATTATTGACTGGAGTACTACATCATTGTGAACCACTCATAGACACAGTAACACAGGGCTGTGAACCACTCATAGACACTGAATATCACATCACTGTGTACTACTCATAGACACTGAGTACCAAATCACTGAGAAAAAAATCTACACACTGAACAACATCACTGTGAAACACTCATTCACAGTTAGTACCACATCACTGTGAACCACTCATAGATACTGAGTACCATATCAGTGTGAACCACTCATAGACACTGAGTACTACAATACTGTGAACCACTCATAGACACTGAGTACCACATAACTGTAAACCACTCATATACAATGACTACCACATCACTGTGAACCACTCATAGACATTGAGTACCACATCACTGTAAATCACTCATATACACTGAGTACCACATCACAGTAAACCACTCATAGACACTGAGTACCACATTACTGTGAACCACTCATAGACACTGAGTACTACGTCACTGTGAAAGACTCATAGACACTGAGTACCACATCACTGTGAACCACTCATATACATTGAATACTACATGGCTGTGAAACAGTCATGGACACTGAGTATCACATCACTGTGGACCACTCATAGACACTGAGTACCAAATCAATGAGAACCAGTCATACACACTGAACAACATCACTGTGAACCATTCCTACACAGTTAGTACCACATAACTGTGAATCACTCATAGACAGTGAGTACCACATCAGTGTGAACCGCTCATAGACACTGAGTACCACATCATTATGAACCACTCATACACAATGAGTAGCGCATCACTGTTATCCACTCGTAGACAATGACTAACACATCATTGTGCACCACACATAGAAACTGAGTACCATATCATTGTGAACCACTCATAGACACAGTATCACAGGGCTGTGAGTCACTCATAGACACTGAGTACCACATAACTGTGAATCACTAATAGACACTAATAGACACTGAGTACCACGTGGCTGTGACCACTCATTGTCCCTGAGTTCTACATCATTGTGAACCACTCGTAGACACTGAGTATCACATCATTGGACCACTAATAGACACTGAGTACCAAATCACTGAAAACAACTCATAGACACTAAACAACATCACTGTGAAACACTCATACACTGAGTACCACATAACTGTCAACCACTCATAGACCCTGAGTACCACATGGCTGTGACCCACTCATTGACTAGAGTACTACATCATTATGAACCACTCATAGACACAGTAACACAGGGCTGTGAACCACTCATAGACACTGAATATCACATTACTGTGTACCACTCATGGACACTGAGTACCAAATCACTGAGAACAAATCATAGACACTGAACAACATCACTGTGACCCACTCATTCACAGTTAGTTCCACATCACTGTTAACCACTCATAGATACTGAGTACCATATCAGTGTGAACCACTCATAGACACTGAGTACTCCAACACTGTGAACCACTGTCATACTGTGTCTATGAGTGGTTCACAGTGATGTGGTACTTACTGTCTATGAGTGGTTCACAACAATGTTGTTCACAGTGTCTATGGGTGATTCACAGCAATGTGGTACTCAGTGTCTATGAGTGGTTTACAGCCCTGTCATTCTGTGTCTATGAGTGGTTCACAGCGAAGTGGTACTCAGTGTCTTTGAGTGGTTCACATTGATGTGGTACTCAGTGTCTATGAGTGGTTCACAGCCCTGTCATGCTGTGTCTATGAGTGGTTTACAACGATGTGGTACTCAGTGTCTATGAGTGGTTCACACTAATGTGGTAATCATTGTCTATTAGTGGTTCTCACTGATGTGGTACTCAGGGTCTATGAGTGGTTCAGAGTGATGTGGTACTCAGGGTTTATCAGTGGTTCACAGTAATGTGCTTTTCAGTGTCTAGGAGTGGTTCACAGGGATATGGTACTCAGTGTCTATGAGTGTTTCACAGCGATGTGGTAGTCAGTGTCTCTGAGATTTTCACAGGGATGTGGTACACAGTGTCTATGAGTGGTTCACAGAGATGTGGTCCATAGTTTCTCTGAGTGGTTCACCGCAATGTGGTACTCAGTGTCTATGACTGGTTCTCAGGGATGCGGTATTCAGCGTCTAGGAGTGGTACACAGCGATGTGGTACTCAGTGTCTCTGAGATTTTCACAGTGATGTGGTACATACTGTCTATGAGTGGTTCACAACAATAGGATACTTGGTGTCTATGAGTGGTACACAGTGATGTATTACTCATTGTCTATTAGTGGTCCTCACTGATGTGGTACTCAGGGGATATGAGTGGTTCAGAGTGATATGGTACTCAGGGTATATGAGTGGTTCACAATGATGTGCTTTTCAGTGTTCAGGAGTGGTTCACAGGGATATGATAATCAGTGTCTCTGAGTGTTTCACAGCGATGTGGTAGTAGTGTCTCAGAGATTTTCACAGGGATGTGTTACTCAGTGTCTATGTTGTTCACAGTGATGTGGTCCACAGTTTCTCTGAGTGGTTCACAGCGATGTGGTACTCAGTGTCTCTGAGTTTTTTACAGTGATGTGGTACTCAGTGTCTATTGGTGGTTCACACTGATGTGGTATCGGCATATATGAGTGGTTGACAGTGATGTGGTCCTCAGTGTCAATGAGTGGAACACACTGGTTTGGTACTCAGTGTCTATGAGTTGTTCACACTTACATGGTACTCAGTGTCTATGGGTGGTTCACAGTGATGTGGTACTCAGTGTCTATGAGTGGTCCACAGTGATATGGTACTCAGTGTCTGTGAGTGGTTCAAAGGGATGTGGTACTCAGTGTCTATGAGTGGTTTACTCTGATGTGGTACTCAGTGTCTATAAGTGGTTCACAGTGATGTGCTTTTCAATGTCTATGACTGGTTCTCAGGGATGTGGTACTCAGTGTCTATGACTGGTTCTCAGGGATGTGGTATTCAGTGTCTAGGAGTGGTTCAGAGCAATGTGGTACTCAGTGTCGATGCGTGGTTCACAGCTATGTGGGACTCGTCTATGTTTGCTTCACACTGATTTGGTACTCAGTGTCTATGAGTTTTTCACACTTATATGGTACTCAGTGTCTATGAGTGGTTCACATTAATGTGGTACTCAGTGTCTATGAATGCTTCACAGCAATGTGGTATACAGTTTCTCTGAGTGGTTCAATTAGATGTGGTACACAGTTTCTATGAGTGGTTCACAGTGATGTGGTACTCAGTGTCTATGAGTGGTTGAAAGCATTGTGGTACTTAGTGTCTTTGAGTGGCTCACAGCGATGTTACACAAAGTCTTCAATTTGTTCACAACAATATGGTACTCAGGGTGTATGAGTGGTTCACTGTGAAGTGGTACTCGGTGTCTATGTGTGGTTCACACTGATGTGAGACTCAGTGTCTATGAGTGGGTCACAGTTGTGTGGTACTTAGTTTCTATGAGTTGTTCATATCCCTGTTGTACTGTGTCTATGAGTGTTTCACAGTGATGTGGTACTCAGTGCTTTTAAGTAGTTCACAGTGATGTGGTTTTCAGTCTCTATGAGTGGTTCACAGAGATGTGGTCCTCAGTGTCTATCAGTGGTTCACAGCGATGTGGTTCATAGTGTCTATGGGTGGTTCACAGTGATGTGCTTTTCAGTTTGTATGAGTGGTTCACTGCGATTTGGGACTCAGTGTCTATGAGTGGATCACAGTGATGTGGTACTCAGTGTCTATGAATGGTTCACATGATGTGGCACTCAGTGTCTATGAGTGGTTCACATTGATGTGGTACTCAGTGTCTATGAGTGGTCACAGTGATGTGGTACTCACTCTCTGTGAGTGGTTCACAGTAATGTGGTACTGAGTGTCTATGAGTGGTTCACATTGATGCGGTACTCAATGTCTATGAGTGGTTCACAGCCCTGTCGTGCTGTGTCTATGAGTGGTTCACATTGATGTGGTAACAGTGTCTATGAGTGGTTCACAGGGATGAGGTACTCAGTGTCTATGTGTGGCTGACACTGAGTTGGTACTGATTGTCTATGAGTGGTTCACAGTGATGTGCTTTTCAGTGTCTATGACTCATTCTCAGGGAAGTGGTACTCAGTGTCTAGGAGTGGTTCACAGCTATGTGGGACTCATTGTCTATGTTTGGTTCACATTGATTTGGTACTCAGTGTCAATGTGTGGATCACACTGATTTGGTACTCAGTGTCTATGAGTGGTTCACATTTATATGGTACACAGTGTCTATGAGTGGTTCACGGTGATGTGGTACACAGTGTATGTGAGTGGTTCACAATGATGTGGTACACATTTTCTATGCACGGTTTACAGCGATATGGTACACAGTGTCTATGAGTGGTTCAAAGCGATGTGGTACACAGTGTCTATGAGTGGTTCACAGTGATGTGGTACTCAGTGTCTATGAGTGGTAGAAAGCGTTGTGGTAATCAGTGTCTTTGAGTGGTTCACCGAGATGTGGCACTCAGTTTCTATGATTGGGTCACACTGATGTGGTAGTCAGTGTCTATGAGTGGTTCACGGCAATGTGGTACTCACTGTCTATAGTGGTTCACATTGATGTGGTACTCAGTGTCTGTGAGTGGATCACAGTGATGTTGTACTCACTGTCTATGAGTGGTTCACAGTGATATGCTTTTCTGTGTCTATGAGTGGTTCACAGTGATGTGGTACTCAGTGTCTATGAGTGATTCACAGTGATGTGGTACTCAGTGTCGGTGAGTGGTTCACAGTGAAGTGGTAATCAGGGCCTATGATGTTTTCACAACAATGTTTACTCAGTGCCTATGAGTGATGCACAGCGATGTTGTACACAGTGTCTATGAGTGGTTCACACTGATTTGGATATCAGGGTCTATGAGTGGTTCACAGTGATTCGGTTCACAGTATCTATGAGTGGTTCACAGCTATGTGTTAGTTTCTTAGACTGGTTTACACCAATGTGGTCTTCACTGTCTATGAGTGGTTTACAGCAATGTGGTACTCAGTGTCTATGAGTGGGTCACAGTTATGTGGTACTCAGTGTCTATGAGTGGTTCATAGCCCTGTCGTACTTTGTCTATGAGTGGTTCACAGTGATGCGTTACTCAGTGTCTATGAGTGGTCACAGTTTTGTGGTACTCAGTGTCTATGAGAGGTTCACAGCAATTTGGTACTCAGTGTCTATGAGTGTTCCACAATTATGTGGTACTCAGTGTGTATGATTGGTTCACATCGATGTGGTACTCAGTGTCTATGATTGATTCACAGTGATGTGGTACTCAGTGTCTATGAGTGTTCCACAGTTATGTGGTACTCAGTGTGTATGATTGATTCACATCGATGTGGTACTCAGTGTCTATGAGTGGTTCTCATGGATGTGGTACTCAGTGTCTACGAGTGGTTTATAGTAAAGTGGTAATCAGTGATGTGGTACTGTCTATGAATGGTTCAGAGTGATGTGCTTTTCAGTGTGTATGAGTGGTTTACTGCAATGTGGTACTCATTGTCTATGATTGGGTCACAGTTATGTGGTACTCAGTGTCAATGAGTGGTTCATAGCCCTGTCATACTTTGTCTATGAGTGGTTCACAGTCATGTGTTACTCAGTTTCTGAGTAGTCACAGTGATGTACTCAGTGTGTATGAGTGGTTCACAGTGATGTAGTACTCAGTGTCTATGAGTGGTTCATCCTTATGTGGTACTCAGTTTCTATGAGTTTTCACAGTGATGTGGTACTCAGTGTCTATTAGTGGTTCACACCTATGTGTTTTCAGAGTCTATGGGTAGTTCACACTGATGTGGTGTTCAGTGTCTATGAGTGGTTCACAGTAATGTGGTAATCAGTGTCTCTGTGTGGTTCACAGTGATGTGGTACTAACTGTCTATGACTGGTTCAGAGTGATGTGCTTTTCAGTGTGTATGAGTGGTTCACTGCGATGTGGTACTCAGTGTCTATGCGTGATTCACACGGATGTAGTACTCATTGACTATGAGTGGGTCACAGTTACGTGGTTCTCAGTGTCTATGAGTGGTTCATATACCTGTCGTGCTGTGTCTATCAGTGGTTCACAGTGATGTCGTACTCAGTGTCTATGTGTGGTTCACAGCGTTGTGGTAGTCAGTTTCTAAGAGTGGTTCACATTGATGTGGTACTCAGTGCCTGTGAGTGGTTCACAGTGATGTGCTTTTCAGTGTCTATTAGTGGTTCACAGCGATGTGGTACTCAGTGTCTATGAGTGATTCAGAGTGGTGGGGTACTCAGTGTCTATGAGTTGTTCACAATGATGTGGTACTCAGTGTTTATGAGAACTTCACACTGATGTTGGAATCATTATCTATATCTGGTTCACAGTGATGTAGTACTCAGTGTCTATGTGTGGTTCACAGTGATTGGTACTCAGTGTCTATGTGTGGTAAACAGAGGTGTGGTACACAGTGTGTATGAGTGGTTCACACTGATGTGGTACTCAGTTTCTATGATGGGTCACAGTAATGTGGTAGTCATTGTCTACGAGTGGTTCAAGTGATGTATTACTCAGTGTCTATGAGTGGTTCACAGTGATGTGGTACTCAGTGTCTATGAGTGGGTCACATGATGTGCTTTTCAGTGTCTATGACTGGTTCAATGGATGTGGTACTCAGTGTCAATGAGTGGATCATACTGATTTGGTACTCAGTGTCTATGAGTGGTTCACACTTAAATGGTACTCAGTGTCTATGAGTGGTTCACAGTGATTGGTACTCAGTGTCTATGAGTGGTTCACAGCGATGTGGTACACAGTGTCTGTGAGTGGTACAGAGATGTGGTACACATTGTCTATGCATTATTCACAGTGATATGGTACACAGTGTCTATGTGTGGTTCAAACTGATGTG
>JAQHUG010000168.1:4486763-4506426 GCA_028555095.1 Dicrostonyx torquatus | reverse complement strand
TCACAGCAATGTGTTATTCAGAGTCTATGAGTGGTTCACACTGATGTGGTGTTCAGTGTATATGAGTGGTTCTCACTGATGTGGTATTCAGTGTCTACGAGTGGTTCACAGTAATTTGGTAATCAGTGTGTATGAGTGGTTCACAAAGATTGGTCCTCAGTGTCTCTGTGTGGTACACAGAGGTGTGGTACTCAGTGTCTACTAGTGGTTCACAGTGATGTATTACTCAGTGTCTATGAGTGGTTCACAGTCATGAGGCACTCAGTGTTTATGAGTGGTTCACATTGATGTGGTACTCAGTTCCTGTGAGAGGTTCACAGTGATGTGCTTTTAAGTGTCTATGAGTGGTTCACAGTGATGTGGTACTCAGTGTCTATGAGTGTTCACAGTGATGTGGTACTCAGTATCTATGAGTGTGTCACAGTTAACTGGTGCTCAGTGTCAATGAGTCGTTTATAGCTCTATCGTACTATGTCTATGAGTGGTTCACAGTGATGTGTTACTCATTGTCTATGAGTAGTCACAGTGATGTGATACTCAATTTCTAAGAGTGGATCACATTGATGTGATACAAAATGTCTATGAGTGGTTCACAGTGTTGTGCTTTTCAGTGTCTATGAGTGGTTCACAGCCATGTGTTAGTTTCTCAGAGTGTTTTACAGCGATCTGGTCCTCTCTGTCTATGAGTGGATTACAGCAATGTGGTACTCAATGTCTATGACTGGTTCACAGTGATGTGGTACTCAGTGTCTATGAGAGGTTCACAGCGATGTGGTACTCAATGTCTATGAGTGGTTCACAGTTATGTGGTAGTCAGCTTGTATGATTGGTTCACAGTTATGTGGTACTCAGTGTCTATGACTGGTTCACAGTGATGTGGTACTCAGTGTCTATGTGTGGTTCACAGCGATGTGGTACTCAGTGTCTATGATTGGGTCACAATTATGTGGTACGCAGTGTCTATGAGTGGTTCACATTGACGTGGTACTCAGTGTATATGAGTGGGTCACATGATGTGCTTTTCAGTTACTATTAGTGGTTCAATGGATGTGGTACTCAGTGTGTATGAGTGGTTCTTAATGATGTGGTACTCAGTGTCAGTGTGTGGATCATACTGATTTGGTACTCAGTGTCTATGAGTGGTTCACATTTATATGGTACTCAGTCTATGAGTTGTTCACAGTGATGTGATACTCAGTGTCTATGAGTGGTTCACAGTGATGTGGTACACAGTGTCTGTGAGTTTTACACAATGATGTGGTACATATTGTCTATGTGTGGTTCACAGCGATATGGTACACAGTGTCTATAGTGGTTCAAAGTGATGTGTTACACAATTTCTATGAGTGGTTCACCATGATGTGGTACTCAGTTTCTATGAGTGTTCATATTGATGTGGTACTCAAGACCTATAAGTGGTTCACAGCTCTCTGGTACTGTGTCTATGAGTGGATCACAGAGATATGTTATGCAGTGTCCATGAGTAGTTCACACTGATGTGGTACTCAGTGTTTCTGAGTGGTTCACATTGATGTGGTACTCAGTGTCTATGATTGGTTCACAGTGATGCGGTACTCAGTGTCTCTGAGTGGTTCACAGTGATGTTGTAGTCAGTGTCTATGATGGTTCACAGTGATGTGGTACTCAGGGTCTACTAGTGGTTCACAGTGATGTATTACTCAGTGTCTATGAGTGGTTCACAGTGGTGTGGTACTCAGTGTCTATGAGTGGTTCACAATGATTGGTACTCAGTGTTTATGAGTGATTCACACTGACGTGGTACTTATTATCTATGTCTGGTTCACAATGATGTGGTACTCAGTGTCTATGAGTGGTTCACAGTGATTGGTACTCAGTGTCTATGTGTGGTACACAGAAGTGTGGTACACAGTGTCTATGAGTGGTTGATACTGATGTTGTACTCAGTTTCTATGATGGGTCACAGTGATGTGTTACTCATTTTCTACGAGTGGTTCACAGTGATGTATTACTCAGTGTCTATGAGTGTTTCACAGTGATGTGATACTCAGTGTCTATGCATGGTTCACAGTGATGTGGTATTCAGTGTCTATGCGTGGTTCCAGTATGTATTACTCAGTGTCTATGAATGGGTCACAGTGATGTGGTACTCAGTGTCTATATGTGGTACACAGAAATGTGGTATATAGTGTCCCTGATGGTTCACAGTGATGTGACACTCAGTGTCTACCAAGGTTCACAGCCCTGTGGTACTGTGTCAATGAGTGTTTCACACTGATGTGATACTCAGAGTTTATGAGTGGTTCATACTGATGTGCTATTCGGTGTCTATGATGATTCGCAGTGATGTGGTACTCAGTTTCTACATACGGTTCACAGCCTTGTGGTACTGTGTCTATGATTTGTTCACAGTGGTGTGGTACTCAATATCAATGAGTGGTTCATGCTAATGTGGTACTCAGTGTCTCTGAGTGGTTCAAACTGATATGGTACTTAATGTCTATGAGTGGTTCACAGCTCTGTGGTACTGTGTCTATTAGTGGTTCACAGTGATGTGGTACTCAGTGTCTATGAGTGTTTGACACTGATGTGGTACACAGTGTCTATGAGTGGTTCATTCTGTTGGGGAACTCACTTTCTATGATGGTTCACAGTGATGTGGAACTCAGTGTCTATGAGTGACTCAGAGTCCTGTGGTTCTGTGTTAGGAGTGGTTCACACTGATGTGGTACTCAGTGACTATGAGTGGTTCACAGTGATGTGTACTCAGTGTCTATGTTTGGTTCATAGCCCTGTGTACTCTGTTCATAAGTGGTTCACAGTGATGTGGTACTCAGTGTCAATGAGTGCTTCAAAGTGATGTTGTACTCAGGGTTTCTGAGTGGTCCACAACCATGTGGTAATGAGTGTCAATAAGCTGTTCACAGTGATGGGGTTCTAGTGTCTATGAGTGGTTCCCAACTTGGTGGTACTGTGTCTATGAGTGTCTCACAGTGTTGGGGTACACAGTGTCTATTCGTGGTTCTAAGTGATGTGGTACTCAGTGTCTAAGGTTTTCACAGCTCTGTGGTATTCATTTTCTCTGCGTGGTTCACAGTGATGTGGTACTCAGTGTCTATGAGTTGTTCACAGTGATATTACACAGTGTCTATGAGTGGTTCACAGTGATGTGGTACTCAGTGTCTATATGTGGTATACCGAAATATGGTATATAGTGTCCATGATGGTTCAGAGCCCTGTGGTCCTGTGTCTATGAGTGTTTCACACTGATGTGGTACTCAGTGTCTATGAGTGTTTCATACTGATGTGGTACTCAGTGTCTATGAGTGTTTCACAGTGATGTGGTACTCAGTGTCTCTGATTGGTTCAAACTTATGTGGTTCTCATTGTCTATAGTGGTTCATAGCTCTGTAGTACTTTGTCTATGAGTGGTCCACAGTGATGTATTACTCAGTGTCTCTGAGAGTTTCACACTGATGTGGTACTAAGTGTCTATGAGTGGTTTATTTCTTTGGGAAACTCAGTTTCTATGATGGTTCACAGTGATGTGGAACTCAGTGTCATTGAGTGCTTCACAGTGATGTTGTACTCATTGTCTCTGAGTGGTTCCCAATGATGTGGTAATCACTGTCAATAAGCTGTTCACAGTGATATGGTTCTCAGTTTCTATGAGTGGATCCCAGCTTGGTGGTACAGTATCTCTGAGTTTCTAACAATGATGTGGTACTCAGGGTCTATTTGTGGTTCACATTGATGTGGTACTCAGTATCTATGAGTGGTTCACAGTGATATGGTACTCAGTGATTATGAGTGGTTCACACTGATGTGGTACTCAGTGTCTATGCGTGGTTCTACTAATGTGGTACTCCGTGTCTATGAGTGGTTCTCAGTGATGTGGTTCTCAGCGTCTATGAGTGGTTCACAGCTCTGTGGTACTGTATCTATTAGTGGTTCACAGTGATGTTGTACTCAGTGTCTATGAGTGTTTGACACTGATGTGGTACACCGTGTCTATGAGTGGTTCACTCTGTTGGTGAACTCACTTTCTCTGATGGTACACAGTGATGTGGAACTCAGTGTCTATGAGTGATTCAGAGCCCTGTGGTACTGTGTTAGGAGTGGTTCACACTGATGTGGTACTCAGTGAGTATGAGAGGTTCACAGTGATGTCGTACTCAGTGTCTATGTTTGGTTCATAGCCCTGTGGTACTGTGTCCATGAGTGGTTCACAGTGATGTGGTACTCAGTGTCAATGAGTGCTTCAAAGTGATGCTGTACTCAGGGTCTCTGAGTGGTTCACCATGATGTGGTAATGAGTGTCAATAAGCTGTTCACAGTGATGGGGTTCTAGAGTCTATGAGTCGTTCCCAGCTTGGTGGTACTGTGTCTATGAGTGTCTCACAGTGATGGGGTACGCAGTGTCTATTTGTGGTTCACAATGATGTGGTACTCAGTGTCTCTAAGGTGTTCACAGCTCTGTGATACACAGTATCTATGAGTGGTTCACACTGATGTGGTATTCATTGTCTATGAGTGGTTCACACTAATGTGGTACTCCGTGTCTATGTGTGGTTCTTTAGTGAAGTGGTCATCAGTGGCTATGAGTGGTACACAGCCCTGTAGTATTGTGTCTATGAGTGGTTCACAGTGATGTGGTGCTCAGTTACAATGAGTGGTTCACAGTGATGTGGTACTCAGTGACTATTAGTGTTTCACAGTGATGTAGTACTCAGTGCATATGAGTGGTTCACAGCTCTGTGATACTGTGTCTAAGAGTTGTTCACTGTGATATGGTACTCAGTGTCTATGAGTGGTTCACCGTGATGTGGTACTCAGTGTCTATGACTGGTTCAAACTAATGTGCTACTCAGTGTCTATGAGTGGTTCACAGTGATGTGGTACTCAGTGTCTATTAGTGGTTCAAAGTGATGTAGTACTCTGTGTCTACGAGTGGGTCACAGCTCTGTGGTACTGTGTCTATGAGTGGTTCACAGTGATATGGTATTCAGTGTCTATGAATGGTTCACAGTGATGAGGAACTCAGTGTCTATGGCTGGTTAACACTAATGTGGTACTCAAGGTCTAAGAGTGGTTCACACTTATGTGGTACTCAGTTTCTATGAGTGTTCACAGTGATGTGGTACTCAGTGCCTATAAGTTATTCACAGCTCTGTGGTACTGTGTCTATGTGTGGTTCACAGGGATATGGTATGCAGTGTCTATGAGTAGTTCACAACGATATGGTACTCAGTGACTATAAATCGTTGACACTGATATGATACTCTGTGTTTATGAGTGGTTCACATTGAAGTGGTACTCAGTGTCTATGATTGGTTCACAGTGATGTAGTACTCAGTGACTATGCCTGGTTCACAGTGATGTGGTACTCAGTGTCTATGAGTGGTTCACACTGAAGCTGTACTCGGTGTCTATGATGGTTCACAATGATGTGGTACTCAGTGTCTATGAGATGTCCACAGTGATGGGGTACTCTGTGTCTCTGATTGGTTCAAACTGATGTGGTTCTCATTGTCTATAGTGGTTCATAGCCCTGTAGTACTGTGTCTATGAGTGGTCCACAGTGATGTGGTCCTCAGTATCTATGAGTGTTTGACACTGATGTGGTACTCAGTGTCTATGAGAGTTTCACACTGATGTGGTACTAAGTGTCTATGAGGGGTTTATTTCTTTGGGAAACTCAGTTTCTATGATGGTTCACAGTGATGTGGAACTCAGTGTCTATGAATGGTTCACAGTGATGTGGTACTGTGTGTCATTGAGTGCTTCACAGTGATGTTGTACTCATTGTCTCTGATTGGTTCCCAATGATGTGGTAATCAGTGTCAATAAGCTGTTCCCAGTGATGTGGTTCTCAGTGTCTATGTGTGGGTCCCAGCTTGGTGGTACTTTGTCTATGAGTGTCTCACAGTGATGTGGTACTCAGTGTCTATTTGTTGTTCACATTGATGTGGTACTCAGTGTCTATGAGTGGTTCACAGTGATGTGGTACTCATTGTCTATGAGTGGTTCACAGTGATGTGGTACTCAGTGTCTATGAGTGGTTCACACCAATGTGGTACTCCGTGTCTATGAGTGGTTCTCAGTGATGTGGTACTCAGTGTCTATGAGTGGTTCACAGCTCTGTGGTACTGTGTCTATAAGTGGTTCACAGTGATATGGTACTCAGTGTCTATGAATGGTTCACCGTGATGTGGTACTCAGTGTCTATGGCTGGTTCACACTAATGTGGTACTCAGTGTCTATGAGTAGTTCACAGTGATGTGGTACTCAGTGTCTATGACTCATTCACACTGATGTGGTACTCCGTGTCTATGAGTCGTTCACATTGATGTGGTACTCACTGTCTGTGATTTGTTCACAGTGATTGGTACTCAGTGTCTATGTGTGATACACAGATTTGTGTTACTCAGTCTATGAGTGGTTCACACTGATGTTGTACTCAGTGTCTATGATGGTTCACAGTGATGTAGTACTCAGTGTCTACTAGTGGTTCACAGTGATGTTTTACTCAGTGTCTATGAGTGGTTCACTGTAATGTGATTCTCAATGTCTATGCGTGGTTCACAGTGATGTGGTACTCAGTGTCTATGAGTGTTTCACAATGATGTGGTACTCAGTGTTTATATTTGCTTCACACTGACGTGGTACTCATTATCTATGTGTGGTTCACAGTGATGCGGTACTCAGTGTCTATGAGTGGTTCACAGTGATGTGGTACTCTGTCGAAGAGTCTTTCACAGTGAAATGGTACTCAGTGTCTATGAGTGGTTCACAGTGATGTGGTACTCAGTGTCTATTAGTGGTTCACAGTGATGTGGTACTCAGTGTCTGAGTGGTTCACAGTGGTGTTGTACTCAGTGTCTGAGTGGTTCACAGTGATGTGGTACTCAGTGTCTTTGTGTGGTACACAGACATATGGTACTCAATGTCAATGAGTGGTTCATACTAATGTGGTACTCAGTTTCTATGAGTGTTTCACAGCCCTTTAGTACCGTGTGTATGAGTGGTTCACAGTCATGTGGTACTCAGTGTCTATGTGTGTTCACAGTCATATGGTACTCAGTGTCTATAAGTGGTTCACAGTGATGTGGTACTCAGTGCCTCTTAGTGGTTCACAGCTCTGTGGTATTGTGTCTATGAGTGGTTCACAATGATGTGGTTCTCAGTGCCTATGAGTGGTTCACAGCTCTGTGGTACTGTGTCTATGAGTGTTTCATAGTGATATGGTACTCCGTGTTCAATGAGTGGTTCACAGTGATATGCTAGTCAGTGTCTTTGAGTGGTTCACAGTCCTGTGATACTGTGTCTATGTGTGTTTCACAGTGTTTTGGTATTCAGTGTCTCTGAATGTTTCACGCTGATTTTGTACTCAGTGTCTATGAGTGGTTCCCAGTGATGTGCTACTCAGTGTTTATGAGTGGTTCACAGTCACATGGTACTCAGTGTCTATGAGTGGTTCACAGTGATGTGGTACTCAGTATCTATGAAACAAAGAACTGATTCTCTGAGAAAATCAACAAGATTGACAAACCCCTATCCAAACTAATAAAAAGTATAGAGAGAACATGCAAATTAACAGGACCAGAAATCAAAATGGGGACATAACAACAATGAGGAAATTCATAGAATCATTAGGTGTTACTACAAAAGCTGGTATGACACAAAGTTGGAAAATGCAAAAGAAATGGACTTGTTTTTAGATAAATACCAGATACCAAAAGTGAATCAAGACCAGGTGAACAATTTAAATAGACCTTTAAGTTACAAGGAAATAGAAGCTTTCATTAAAACCTCCCAACCAAAATAAAGCCCAGGATCAGAATGTTTTAATGCAGAATTTTGCCAGAACATCAAAGAACTACACTCCTTAATGTGTTTCACATAATAGAAACAGAAGAGTCATTGCCAAACTCTTTTTATGAAGCTATAGTTACCCGATACCAAAACCAAAGAAAGACTCAACCAGTGAAGAGAATTACAGACCATTCTTACTCAAGAACATTGATGCAAAAATTCTCAATAAACTACTGGCAAACTGAATTCAATAACACATAAAAAATTCATCCATTATATCTTTTAAAAAACTCAATATAAATCTAACCACACAACCTGATAAAAGAGAAAGTGGGAAGTATACTGCAACACATGGGCACAGGAGGCCACTTCCAATGTATAACCCCAGTAGCACAGACAATAAGAGCAACAATGAATAAATGGGACATCCTGAAACTGAGAAGTTCACCCCTTCCTCTTTGGGATCTGCTCTGTGGGCCACTAGGAATCCCTGTTCCTGTACTGAAGTCAGAGATCCAGAAGGGGTCCTTGGCACACCAGGAGTCCCTGTTGCTGAACTGAGGTCACTTTTCCATAGGGTGGTCCTTAGATCCACCAGCATATCCAGCTCCAGTACTCTGGGGCCCTGAGAGAGGACAGACCAAGAAAATTCTCCAAGTACACTATCACTCACAGCAAAGATTAGATCAGGACACCAAGGCTCTCCTGGATGTATTTGAAAGAAGAGATGGGCAGATGCCAATGCATGTTTCCTCGAACAACATGAAAAGCATCATGAAAACACCAGAATCCAGTGATCACGCAACAAGAAGACATGGACACCCTATTCCAGAAGAAGTAGAAGAAATCAACGTTAAACATGACATTATGAAAATAATAGAGGCCCTTAAACAGGATGTGAAAAATGGAAGAGAAGACAAACAAAAAGTTAGAGAAAATGAATAACGCTCTCAAGGATAACCAAGAAAACAAAGAAAAAGCAATCAAACAGGTAATAGAAACTGTTCAAGACTTGAAAAATAAACTGAAGGTAATGAAGAAAACAAAAACCTAGGGAAAGCAGGATATGGAAAATATGGGTAAATGAACAGGAACTACAGAGACAAGTATAACCAACAGAATACAAGAGATAGAAGAAAGAATGTCAGACATTGAAGATACTATAGAGGAAATAAACTCATTAATTAAAAAAACAACAAATCCAACAAATTCTTAACACAAAACATCCAGGAAATCTGGGACACCATGAAAAAAACCAAGCCTAAGAATAATAGGGGTAAGAAGGAGAATTACTGCTCAAAGGCCCAGAAAATATATTCAACAAAATTATAGAAGAAAACTTTCCCAATCTAAAGAAGGATATTCCTATCAAGGTATAAGAATCATACAGAACATCTAATAGACTGGATCAAAAAAAACAATCCCCTCTCCATATAATAATCAAAACACAAAATATACAGAATAAAGAAAGAATATTAAGAGCTTCAAAGGTAAAAGGGCAAGTAACATATGAAGGTGAATCTATCAGAATCACACCTGACTTCTCAATTGAAATAATGAAAGCCATAAAGTCTTGTATAGATTGCTGCAGACACTAAGAGACCATGGATGCAAGCCCAGACTACTATACCCAGCAAAGCTTGCATTCACCATTGATGGAGAAAACAAGATATTCCGGGACAAAAATCAATTTAAACAATACTTAGCCACAAACCCAGCCTTACAGAAAGTACTAAAAGGAAAACCACAAACCAAGGAAGCCAGAAACACCTACAGTATTACAGACATCTGACAACACTCTGCCAGCACAACTCAAAGAAGGGAAACACACAAACCCTACCACCAAAAAATAAATAAATAACCGGATTTAACAACCACTGGTCATTAATATCACTTAATATCAATGGACTCAACTCACCTATAAAAAGGCACAGGTTAAGAGAATGGATACCAAAACAGGATCCAACATTTTGCTGTTTACAAGAAACACACCTCAACCACAAAGACAGACATTATCTCAGAGTAAAGGGTTGGGAAAATGTTTTTCAATCAAACAGCCCTAAGAAAGAAGCAGGAGTGGCTATACTATTATCTAACAAAATCGACTTCACACTAAAATCAGTCAGAAGAGATGGAGATAGACACTTCATATGCATAACAGGAAAAATACATCGAGATAAAGTCTCAATTCTGAATATCTATGTCCTTTAATATAAAAGCACCCACATATAATAAAGGAAACAATACTAGATCTCAACACTCACATCAAACCCTACACACTAATAGAAGGAGATTTCAACACTACTCTCTCACCAATGGACATGTCAACTAGACAGAAACTTAAGAAAGAAATATGGAATCTAACAGATGTAATGAAGCAAATGGACTTAATACACATCTATAGAACATTCTACCCAAACAGGAAAGAATATACCTTCTTCTCAGCATCTCATGGAACCTTCTCAAAACTCAACCACATACTCAGTAACAAAGAAAACATCCACAGATACAAAAAAGTTGGAGTAACCACCTGTGTCTTATCTGATCACCATGGAATGCCACAAAGCTGGAAAATGTAAAAGAAATGGACAGTTTTGTAGATAAATACCATATACCAAAATTAAATCAAGACCAAGTGAACAATCTAAATAGACCTATAACTCATGAGGAAATAGAAACTGTCATCAAAAACGTTCCAACCAAAAAAAGTTCTGGACCACATGGTTTTAATGAAGAATTCTACCAGAACTTTCAAGAAGAGGTAACACCTATACTCCTTAATGTGTTTCAAATAATAGAAACAGAAGGAGCATTGCCAAACTCATTTTATGAAGCTACAGTTATCCTGACAAAGATGCAACCAAGAAAGAGAATTACAGACCAATTTCAATTATGAACATCGATGCAAAAATTCTCAATAAAATACTGGCAA
The DNA here is from genome assembly GCA_028555095.1 of Dicrostonyx torquatus. NCBI lineage: Eukaryota > Metazoa > Chordata > Mammalia > Rodentia > Cricetidae > Dicrostonyx > Dicrostonyx torquatus. Next base: position 4,495,700 of record JAQHUG010000168.1, on the reverse strand, counting down.
ACCGAATCTAAGAAAACATCATCCATTTTGATGAAGTAGGCTTCATCCCAGAGATGTGGGGCTGGTTCAACATAAGAAAATCTATCAATGTAATCCATCATATAAATAAACTGAAAGAAAAAAACATATGATCATGTCATTAGATGCTGAAAAAGGCATTTGAAAAAATTCAATACCGTTTATGATAAAGGTCTTAGAGAGACTAGGGATACATGGATCATATCTAGAGATAATAAAAGCAATATACAGCAACCTGACAGCTAACAACAAATTAAATGGAGAGAAACTCAAAGCAATTCCACTAAAATCAGGAATAAGACAAGGCTGTCGACTCTCTTCATATCTCTTTGATATAGTGCTTGAAGTTCTAGCAATAGTTACAAGACAACATAAGGAGATCAAGGGGATTCAAATTGGAAGGAAGAAGTGAAACTTTTGTTATTTGCAGAAGATATGATAGCGTACATAAGTGATGCCAAAAACTCCACCAAAAAACTTCTACAGCTAATATCTTCAGTGAAGTGGCAGGATACAAGATCAACTCAAAAAAAATCAGTAGCCCTCCTATACACAAAGGATAAAGAAACAGAGAGGGAAATCAGAGAAACCACCTATCACGATAGCCACAAATAGCATAAAGGATCTGGGGATAACCAAGGAAGTAAAAGAGCTATTTGACAAGAACTTTAAGTCCTTGAAGAAAGAAATCAAAGAGGATACCAGAAAATGGAGGAATCTCCCATGCTCCTGGATCACTAAGATCAATATAGTAAAAATGGCAATTCTACCAAAGGCAACCTATAGATTCAATGCAATCCCCATCAAAATCCCAACAAAATTCTTCATGGATCTTAAGAGAATAATAACTAACTTTATATGGAAAAACAAAAAGCCCAGAATATCCAAAACAATTCTATACAATAAAGGAACTTCTGGAGGCATTACCATCCCTGACTTTAAACTCTATTACAGAGCTAAAGTGATGAAAACAGGTTGGTATTGGAATGACTAGAGAGACGTTGACCAATGGAATTGAATCAAAGACACGGATATTAGTCCACAAATCTATGAACACCCCATATTTGACAAAGAAGATAAAAGTATACAATGGAAGAATGAAAGAATCTTGAACAAATGGTGCTGGCATAACTAGATGTCAACCTGTAGGAGAATGAAAATGATCCCTATATATCACCATGCATAAAACTTAAGTCTAAATGGATTAAAGACCTCACTATAAATCCAACTACACTGAACCTGATAGAAGAGAAAGTGGGAAGTAGCCTGCAAGACATGGGCACAGGAGACCACTTCCTATGTAAAACCCCAGTAGCACAGACAATAAGAGGAACAATGAATAAATTGGACCTCCTGAAACTGAGAAGCTTCTGTAAAGCAAAGGACACAGTGATTAAGACAAAAAGGCATCCTACTGAATGGGAAAAGATCTTCACTAAACCCACATCAGACAAAGGTCTGATCTCCAAAATATACAAAGAACTCAAGAAACTAGACATAAAAATTCTAAATTGTAACATGAGGGCTGGCTTGTTGGGGTTACTGTCCTGTCCAGTACCCCACAGCCAGCAAGCCCCAAAGAAAATCACACAGAGACTCTACATTAAGTTATACACTGATTGGCCCATTAGCTCAGTCTTCCTACCAGCTCCCATAACTTATATTAACCCATTGTTCCCATCCATGCCAGGCACATGGCCGGTACCTTTTCTCAGCTGGGACAGGGACACATGCTGCTTTCTTGGAGAGCTGTGCAAGAATGCCAGGGAAGCTTCCTGCTTCCCAGATGTTCTCCTCGCCCAGCCTCTACTTCCTGTCCAGTTAACCCACCTATACTTCCTACCTGGCCAATCAGCATTTATTTAAACCATGATTGACAGAATACAGATATATCTTCCGCACCACTAAATTTCGAAATTAAAAAAAGGGGTAATGATCTGAACAGAGAATTCTCAACAGAAGTTCAAATGGCTAAAAGATACTTAAGGTCATGTTCAACTTCCATAGCGATCAAGTAATTGCATATCAAAACAACTTTGAGATATCCTCATACACCTGTCAGAATTGCTAAAACCAAAAACACCAATGATAACCTATGCTGGAGAGGATGTGGAGTAAGGGGAACATTACTCCATTGCTGGTGGGAATGCAAACTTGTGCAGCCACTTTGAAAATCAGTGTGGCAGTTTCTCAGGAAACTGGGAATCAACCTACCTCAGGATCCAGCAATATTACTCTTGGGAATATACCCAAGAGATGCCCAACCATATTACAAAAGCATTTGTGCACCTATGTTCATAGCAGCATTATTTGTAATAGCCAGAACCTGGAAACAACCTAGATGCCCCTCAATGGAAGAATGGATCAAGAAAGTTTGGAATATATACACTTTAGAGTACTACTCAGCGATTAAAAACAATGACATCTTGAATTTTGCAGGCAAGTGGATGGAAATAGAAAACTTTATCCTTATTGAGATATCCCAAAACCAAAAAGATGAATATGGTATGTACTCACTCATTAGTTGACCCTACCCATAAACAAAAAACATTAAGATTATAGCTTGTAAGCTTAGAGAAGCCAAATAGTAAGGTGAACCCAAAGGAAAATATACATAGATCATCCTGGAAATCAGAAGCAAACAAGATCGCCAGGCAAAAGTTGGAAGCATGGGAGTGGGGATGTGACAGAGGTAGGGGTGGGGGTGGACAACAGAAAGAGGGAGAGGGAGTAGGGAGAAGGGAAGAACTGGGGAGAGCTTGGGGAAGTGGAAGGGTGGAGATGGAGGAAGGGTGGATATTTGAGAAGGGAATAAGATATCTACATTAAGGGAGTCATTTTAGGATTGGAAAGAGACTTGTCTCTAGAAGGGATCCCAGGTGTCCACAGGGTTATACCCAGCTAGGTACTTGGGCAGCAGAGAAGAGGGTGCCTGAACTAGCCCTGTCCCATAGTCACATTGATGAATATCCTTATCATCACCATAGAAATTTCGCCCGATGGATGGAGATTGAGTCAGAGACCCACATTCACATCAGAGCAAGGGACCAGTTGAAGTCCAGTTGAAGAGCAGAAGGAGGGAAAAGTCCCAAAGTCCAGTTGAAGAGCAGAAGGAGGGAGAAGATGAGCAAGGAAGTCATGACCACGAGGGACTGGCCCAACAACTGAGACCATGTGCCTGATCTCTTGGGAGCTCATCAAATCCAGCTGGACCAGGACTGAATGAGCATATGACCAAACCAGAATCTCTGAATGTGGCTGCCAATGGGGACTGACTGAGAAGCCAATGATCATGGCACGGGGACCTATCTCTTTGGCTTTTGGGGAACCTATTCTATATGGATGCACACCTTCCTAGAGCGGGATGGAGGGGGGCGCTTGGGCTTCCCACAGGGCAGGGTATCCTGCCCCCTCTTAAGGAAGCAGGAGGAGGGAGGAGGGGTTGTGGGGGAGCAGGAGGGCCTGGGACAAGGGGAGGAAGTGTAAATTTTTCTTTTAAAAATAAAGAAAAAATATTTGATATAGCAACATATACACAAATTAATGCAGCTGCCAACAAGGCCTGCATATAAATAAACTTCATCTTTTAAAGAATAGGCTGAGGACTTTCCTAATATACAACAGGGACCTGATGAGCTGCTTCAGGACTTTGTCTCCAGGCTGAAGCAGGTATCAATCAGGTTGATTAGAGATGCAGAAGCAGGACTTTGGCAGTTAAACAGGTAGCCTTGGAGAATGCTGATGCTATATATAAAGCTACTTTAACACCTTTTAGATAGAAAGGTGACGTTTCTGATTATACGCAGATTTGTTTAAGCATTGGCCCCTTGTATACACAGGGACTGGCTCTAGCTGCAGTATTTCATGGAAAGACACTTAAAGATGTTCCTTCCCCCACAAAGAAATAAAGGCCCAGAGAGAAAGACGGTTGCCGTGCCTCCTGGGAGCAGCACCAGGTATAATCTTATGGGGCATCAGATCAAGCAGTGTCGCAAGAGGAAAGTGAGCCCAGGTGCGAGGAAGGATCAGGATTGTGCCTGAGATACAGGAGAGGGAAACATTGGACTAACAAATGCCAATCAAAGAAAGATCCCAGGGGAATTCCATGTCAGGAAATGAGGAGTATGGCCCATTTCAGGGCCCAAGACATATCTATGGGGTGATCCATAAGGATATCCATTCAGGACCTTTGCACAGCCTCCCCTAGCAATGCAGAGCTCATTCTCAGATCTTCCATTTACAGAATTTTAACTCCTGAAGTGGGTATGCAAGCTCTCCCCCATGAAGCTAATGGACATTTACCAGAAAGCACTGTAGGGTTACTACTGAGGAGAGAGGAAAGGCTGAATTTGGTTCATCTGATGCCTGTTGGCTACAAGCCATCATTAACAGCAACCAGAACTCACTGTGTTTATAAATGGAAAAACTTTTCTCATCTTCTGGATGCTGGTGTGGATATTTCTTCCCCCCTTCTACACTTGTTTCATCCTGACTTACTAACACTGTTCCAATAGAGGTCTTCCCTAACTTCAATGTGAAGGAAAAGTCTATCAGAGGTTCCCAAGCTTCTCCAGCACCTGATCCTGGGGACCACAGAGAACCTCTTTTGCCCTTATAGATACTTTCTATTTTTTCCCCCTCAGGTGAGACTAGATGACCTACCTCTTTTAAGAAAGTCAATCAAAACTGGACTATTTTTTATTTTCAGAGACATAATCAATTCCTACAGTCTATAATTGTAATGAGGAGCTCCCAGAAAACCATTAGATGGAGAGGGTGCCCAGATAACAGAAAAAAAAGATGTTATGTCTGCCCCTGTGCTTTATGTGTGCTGAGCGCCCCCTGCTGGTTATTATACCTGGCAGGGAGGTTTTTGCGGGGGCTCACACTGAAGACTGCTTACTGTGTCTGTAGTACAGTAATACATGGCTGTGTCCTCAGTTTTAAGGTTGTTCATCTGCAGGTAGGCTATGTTTCAAGAGGGGTGTGTCGGCTGTTCCCAGCACCTGAGATTAATGCAGGCCCTTTTGTTCTCAGCTCCTGCCTCCTGGCCATGGCCGCTTGCTTATGCCCGAAATAACCACAAGAAAACTGTATTCATTTAAACTCTGCCTGGCCCAGTAGTTTTAACCTCTTATACATATTAGTCTAAATTTAGTAAAGTTACATATAACAAAACAGTTATCAAGCAAGAATTACAGTTATAATAGTTATATCTATTTTATCTTTTATCAGAACTAAGGAAAACTATAACTCTAACTATCCATTCTTCAACTCCATCAAAGACTCCAGAAGGATATAATATTACCTAAGTAAACAAGAAATAAGCAACTTCCAAAACAGAGACAGTCACCCTCCTTCCTATACAGTCACGCAAAGTTCCTCTGTAGCGTTGGGGCATCCATCTTCAGCCTACAGGCCCATAGCATCCAGCAGACATTTCCATGAAGCAGGAAAATTCAAAGACAGTTCAGTCACTTTCTTTTATGTCGTGCAGAATGTCTCACAGACTCTTTTATGAATCAGGAACCCTGAAGGATCATCTCACCTTTTAGGCAAGTTCAGCAGTCCTCTCTCTGCAGGTTCTTTGTGTCCATTTAAGCAGTCCAGGCAAGAGCAGTTTCTTGCCCAAATGGCTAACCAACTCCATACGGAGCCTCTTTGATGCCCATCTTCTTCCTGAAGCAGATTGGTGCTGTCAGGAGCAGACGTGTCTCATTGTCATGAAAATCCCTAAGTTATTAAGTATTAAATGTTCTGTAGTCTTTGAAAGATATGAAGAATGCCTATCTAAAATATATCTATGCATATCTAGAAAATCTAACATGACTATAAACTTGACTATTATTGGTGATTATCCATTAACATTTTTATCCTAATTATACATTACATTTTTAAATGAACTACATAATCATAATACTTTAATCAAGATCATATATATACAAAACAAGATTTACCTTAAACTTATATCAATAAATCAAAATCTATACCAGTGCAAATTATTCATATCCATATCATCTCCCCCTTTAAATGTAAAAAAAAAAGCATTTATAAACAATATTTGAGAATATGGGCACAGTTATTTCTCTCCAAACTGCTTCCTGCTGTATGGGGGCGCTGTTAATTAGATCTTTCATGGTATAACCTGTGTGGCAGGTACATCTCAGTCAGCAGTTGAGTGAAGTAATTCTCTGAAGGTATTCACAGCAACATTTCAGGAGGGTGTGGTCTATCATACCAGATTGGTATAGGAGAATTCCATAGGTTCTCATCCTCTATGAAAACAAAAGAAGAACCTCTCTGAAGCATCATATCCTTAGTCCCAAATTGCGAAGCAATAACACCTTCATAATATTCATGTTGGTTTAGCTTGGCAGTCAATATAATGAGATTTCTCTTTGTATTTAGCTCCTTCACAGTCAAAAATTTAAAGAAAACACAATAAAATACATAATCCAGACATTCTGTGAATTTCACATATTTATGTGTCTTATTTATTTATTTTTTATTAATCTATAACTATCAGTACTCTGTCCCTTTAAAGACTTTACCTTTTTTTAAGGCATTTACTTTATGACTCTATATTTTTCTTTTTCTCTCTACCAAGCCCACATATACCCATCCAACACTGTGACAAGTTTATAGGTCTTTTATGTCTGAATCTGTAATATTGTGAGTCCATAATTCTTTAATGTACAGGAGCAGTTCTTAAAATGCTAAGCAGTTTTCAAAAACTTTAGCTTGCGCCATGTAGGGGTAATTAAGGTACCGCCTGTTTCCTGCCTAGTCTAAACCTTAACTGCGCTGTTATCATGGTAAGTAAGGTGGTTCCTGCCTGAGATCAGCACATTCCAGCATGGTGGAGCCCAGCCAAGCTGCTCCTATCTCAGAGTCAATTGCGCCTCTGAGCTGCATGCAATGTTCCAGGCAAACATTGTCATCAAGCAAGCAAGTCGTTGCATTTTAGTCAGAAAACCTCACTGAAATGCTCTGTTTTCTGCCGGAGCCAGAGGTTGCACTGGCAGCACAGACTGTAAACTGGTATTTTAAAACCACCAGTTTCTAGCCGATCTGATCCCGCTGCCTATCCAGGCAGGAAGAGTGAGCCATTGTCACAGTCTCAGCTGCTATACTCCTGAACCCGAGCATGCACACAAGCATCCAGTCCCACAAAAGCCATTGAAATACTTTATAGAATACCCTGCTGCCTCTTTAGGAAGCAGTGGGGGAGGTGGGCTAGTGGGGGAGTGGGAGGGCCAGAGACAAGGAGAGTAATTGTAAATTTCTCTTTTAACAATAAAAAATTCATTAAAAAAAGAAAGAAAACTGTATTCCTTTAAACTCTGCCTGGCCCATTAGTTTTAACCTCTTGTACATATTAGTCTAACCCATATTTACAAATCTGTGTGTCACCACAAGGTGGTGACTTATTGGAAGATTCTAACCTGTATCCACCTGGGCCGAGGATCATGGCATCTGGCACACTTCCCTTCTTCTCAGAACTTCCGTTCTGTCTACTCCACCCACCTAAGGACTGACCTGTCTTATAGGTCAGTCAGCTTCTTTATTAACCAATAAAAGCAACAGAAATAAATAAGGACCCTCCTACACCAAAGCTATGCTTTGGGGATCATCTCTGGAGATGGTAAATCTGTTCTTCACTGAATCAGCATACTTTATTGCATAATTATTACTTTTATTTCTTATGTGAGCAACCCATTCAAGCCCCTTTCCAGGAGTTTGGTGGACCCAGAATATGGCATAATCGCTGAAGGTGAATCCAGAGGTTGCACAGGAGAGTTTCAAAGACCCCTCAGGCTGCACCAATCCTCCCCCAGACTCAACGAGCTGCACCTCACAATGGACACCTGCAAACAAAGAGGATCTTGATCAAGAAACAGTCACGAAAGTCTACTGTATCTCTCTCTCATGTCTATTCATACACTCAGTATCCCTTGTTATTTACCTTTTAAAAGAACAACCAAAATGATGCCATTTAGCCCCAAACCCATGTTGATTGTTCTGTTTTCAGTGCTGATCTCCAAATGGGAAGACAGGGCTAAAGACCTCTTGTCTGACCTGCAGGGTCAGGGCAGGGCTGGTTTTCATGGGCAGAGGAAGGCCATATTTGCATATCTTATGCTCTGCCCTGTGAGCCTTTGAGACAGCAGTTAATGGTGCAAATGTCTGAAAAAAATGAAGTAGCAAAGTAAGCATGATTTCATCAAAATGTTGTTCATTTTATATTTGCAATAAAACATAACAACTTCAATTTATGTTTATGGTCCACACTCACCTTTCACTGCCTGTCTTACCAGATATTATACAAGAAACTCATAGGAAGTTTTGAAATAAAAATTACAATGTTATAATTTTAGTGGAATTAACAAACTTCAATGAATAGTGAAAGTATATAAAGATTAATGTAACAAAACTAAACTGAGGGCATAGCATAGTGGGACAGTGAAGCACCCACAAAGTCACAAGATTTATCCTTATTATTGAAAAGATCAACTATACATTAAATTAGCATTGATACTATAATATATAAGAATACTATAACTATTCTTTAATAAATAATAATAAACAAACTTTTGCTTACATATATCTTGTATGCTTATATTTGGATGTGTTCATTAACATCTTTGGCAATAATGACATTATTATTTCTATATTTAGCATAGTCGGACAGTGTAGCACCGACAAGGACCCAAGACTTATCCTCATTATTGAAAAGATAAACTATATATTAAATTAGCATTGCTACTATCACAGACTTTTCTTTAATAAATAATAATAAACAAACTTTTGTTGTTGTTCGTATTGTCCGTGCCCCTGGGGTTTTACATAGGAAGTGTACTCCTGTGCCCAATTGTTGTAGGCTACTTCCCACTTTCTCTTCTATGAGGTTCAGAGTGG
>JAQHUG010000168.1:4452296-4463411 GCA_028555095.1 Dicrostonyx torquatus | reverse complement strand
TCAAATATGAGGTGTTCATAGGTTTGTGGACTAATATCCGCCTGCCTCTGCCTCCCGAGTGCTGGGATTCATATCCATTCTCTTAACCTGTTCCTTTTTATAGGTGAGTTGAGACCATTGATATTAAGTGGTAATAATGACCAGTCGTTGTTAATTTCGTTTATTTTCTTTGTTTGGTTGTAGGGTTTGTGTGTTTCCCTACTTTGAGTTGTGCTGGTGGAGAGCTGTTAGATGTCTGTGTCATTATGGGTGTTGTTTGGTTCCTTTAGTTTTGGTTTACCTTCTAGTACTTTCTGTAAGGCTGGGTTTGTGGCTATGTATTGCTTAAATTTGTTTTTATTCTGGAATATATTGTTTTCTCCATCGATCGTGAAAGAAAGCTTTGCTGGGTATAGTAGTTTGGGCTTGCATCCTTGGTTTCTTAGTGTCTGCAGCACATCTATCCAAAACCTTCTGGCTTTCATGGTTTCCATAGAGAAGTTGGGTGTAATTCTGATGGGTTTACCTTTATATGTTACTGGACCTTTTTCCATTGCAACTCTTAATATTCTTTTTTTATTCTGTATGTTTTGTGTTTTGATTATTATATGGCGAGGATATTTTTTTTGATCCAGCATATTTCATGTTCTTGAAATTTCATAGAATGTCCTTTTTTAGTTTTGGAAAGTTTTCTTCTGTAATTTTGTTGAATATATTTTCTGGGCCTTAGAGCTGGAATTCTTCTCCTTCTTCTACCCCTATTATTCTTAGGTTTGGTCTTTTCATGGTGTCCCAGATGTCCTGGATGTTTTGTGTTACAAATTTGTTGGATTTGTTGTTTTCTTTAATCAATGATTTTATTTTCTGTATTGTATCTTCAGCGTTTGAGATTCTTTCATCTCTTGTATTCTGTTGGTTATACTTGTCTCTGCAGTTCCTGTTTGTTTATCCAGCTTTTCCATATCCAGCCATCTCTCGGTTTGTTTTCTTCATTGCTTCCATTTCAGTTTTCAGGTCTTGAACTGTTTCCTTTACCTGTTTGATTGATTTTTCTTGGCTTTCTAGGGTCTCTTTGAGGTATTTATTCATTTCTTCTAACTTTTTGTTAGTCTTCTCATTCCTTTCTTTAAAAGAATTTTTCACCTCTTCTTTAATGTTCTCTATCACTTTCATAAAGTTATGTTTAAAGTCCATTCCTTCTGCTTCTTCTAGATTAGGTTGCTCAGGTCTTCTTGTTGCATAATCGCTGGATGCTGGTGTTGTCATGTTGCTTTTCAGGTTGTTGAAGAAACTCTTGGATTGTAACCTGCCCATATCTTCCCCTCCAGATGGATCAACTGGTACTCGATAGGGGCCACTTGCTCAGTTTGGATGGATCTGGATCAGGGGCCCTCTCAAAGGGCCTGCCACTGTCAAAAAACCATTTTCTGGTTTCTTTTTCAATTTCTTTCTTCAAAGTTTTAAAGTTTTTGTCATACCAAACTTCCACTTGTTTGGTTAGAGTTACTCCAAGATATTTTATGCTATTTGTGGCTATTATTAAGGGTGATGTTTCTCTGATATCTTTTATCATCTTTGTAAAGGAGGGCTACTGATGTTTTGAGTTAATCTTGTATCCTACTATATTACTGAAAGTGTTTATGATTTGTAGAAATTCCTTGGTAGAATTTTTGGGATCGTTTGTTTAAACTATCATATCATCAGCAAACAGTGAGAGTTTGACTTCTTCTTTTCTGATTTGTATCCCCTTGATCTCCTTTTGGTGTCTTATTGCTCTAACTAGGACTTCAAGAACTATATTGAATAGATATGGAGAGAGTAGACAACCTTGTCTTGTTCCTGATTTCAGTGGGATTTCTGGGAGTTTATCTCCATTTATCTTAATGCTGACTGTTGGCTTGCTGCATATTGCCTTATGTTTAGGTATGTTCCTTGTATCCCTGCTCTCTCCAAGACCTTTATAATGAAGGGATGTTGTATTTTGTCGAAGGCTTTTTTTGGCATCTAATGAGACGTTCATGTGGTTTTTATTTTTCAGTTTGTTTATGTGGTAGATTACACTGACATATTTTCATATGTTGAACCATCCCTGCATCTCTGGGATAAAGCTGACTTGATTATGGTGGATGATTTTTCTGATATGTTCTTGGATTTGATTTGCCAGTATTTTATTGAGTATTTTTGCATCAATGTTCATGAGTGAGATTGGTCTGTAATTCTCTTTCGTAGTAATGTTCTTCTATGGTTTGGGTATCAGGGTATTTGTAGCCTCATAAAAAGAGTTTGGCAATGTTCCTTCTATTTCTATTGTGTGGAACAATTTAAGAAGTATTGGTATTAGTTCTTTGAAAGTCTTGTAGAATTCTGATCTGAAACCATCTAGTCCAGGACTTTTATTAGTTGGGAGACTTTTGATGACTGTTTCTGTTTCTTTAGCCATTATATGTCTATTTAATTTGCTTATCTGGTCTTAATTTAATTTTGGTAAGTGATATTTATCCAGAAATTAGTTCATTTCCTTTAAGTTATCCAATTTTGTGGAGTACAGGTTTCTCTCTCTGCCTTTTGGTTAGTTTGGATAAAGCTTTGTCCATTTTGTTGATTTTCTCAAAGAACCAGCTCTTTGTCTCATTGATTCTTTCTATTGGTTCTTTTTTTGTCGAAACTGAAGTAATTTTTATCTTATTACTGAAACAGGCCTATATTTCCAAGACAACAAGGGACAACTATTCTTAGAGAAAATGGCCAACCACAGGAAGAGTATGAATCAGAGATCTGCAAAGAAAATAAAACCAGAATTACAGCAGTAAGGTAAAGACTGCCATGATAATGTCACATGGGACAGGAGCAATAAGCTATGGAAACTGAAACATCATCTTTGCTGTAACAGAGACCTGGCTAATTGTATCTATGCTTGAATGTGCCTGGAAGGGAGCACTTTCCTGGCATGACTCTGCACAAATTGTGATAAAAACATCTGAGCAGTGAAACATTTAGGAATCTCCATAGATTTCTACCTGATTATATCAGTGTAGGAAGGCAGAAATGATAAAAGATGAAATCAATAGTGCATATTTAGGAAGCCCTACTGGCATCTATATATACCCAAAAATGCAGGATGTTTGGAATCTCTAGCTTTGGCCCTTACAAGCCACACCTTTAGGGTGACAAGCAATGGCCCCTTCCCTGGAATTGTCACCCTTCGTGGCTCCACCCCTAGAGAACATTTAAAAGCTCCATCCTCATGGTTTTTCCTCATGATTTCTCCTCTTACCCTGGGACCACCAGGAAATTCTTTGCTCAGAATTATTATTATTATTAATTCTGCTTGATTGGCTTATTGCATCAGTGGTAGCAGATTTCCAATAACTGAGGATTCAAAGCTTATTAGTGCAGTAGGCAACTGACTAGAAATTGTTGGGGATTCTCCAACATGATTTACATGTACATGACAGAAAGATAAACATACTTTGCCTTTCCACAATGTTCCAATTTCTTGAATACACAATCAATACACAAATGTCTGTGGGGAGATTCCAATGTGGTTTATTTAAATTTACTTTGTTGAAAAAATTGTTTAAAGCATTACACTTTTTCCCTCTCCTAGCTACTCCCAGAACTGCTGCACCTACACCCCAAACTAACTCTACAGTTAACTCACTCTTTAAACAAAACACAAACAAGAAAACAAACTCTCTGAAACACACACATACACACTCACTCACAAGAACACACACATACACACTCACTCACAAGAACACAAAATCAGAAACTAAAATACACAAAAAATACTAATAAGACAAAAAACCCTAGGCATACCAGTATCAGACAAAAACTCCACAAAATGTCATTGTGTTAGCTTTGTTTTGTCCAATTCCTGGGCATGGAACTTACCCTAAAGTGTGGTTAATAAAGCCAGTGAGACTTCACTGAAGACAGCTAATTTTTCTTTTGTTAGTGTGTGCAAATAACAGATAGCTGCTTGACTAGGGGTGAAAGTCCAAGCTCTCTTCCTCCTCTAGGCACTGGGACTCCATCTGGCTCAAACATGTGCAAGTCCTGTGCTTACTTCCACCATCCTGTAGATCGATAGGTACCATCAGTCCTCTTGTGTCTGTAGGAGACCGTTTCTCTGAGTCTTCTACCACCTTCCACACACACACCCTCTGCACTGGTCCCTCTATCCTGAGGGGAAGGCTTGATGAAGGCAATCCATTTAGGACTAAGTGCTCCCATTTCTCTCACTCTTATACCCATTGTCCCTTTTTGTTCTCCAAGCTAATTCCCATCTGTGGCAACAAGTTTCTCTGATGATGGCTGGTTTGGCACTGATTTTATGTGCACATACAAGTAGGAATCATTTTATTTCTATTTTCCTGTATGAAAACTGTACTAGTTAAGTCCATAACCTGTCTAGTCTTAGATTATTGGTCACCCTAGTAGTGTCAGGCATGGGTTTCATCTCATGGAGTGGGCCTGAAATCAAATCATAGAATGCTTGATTATATCCACAATGTTTGTGACACTATTGCACCAGTGTTTCTCAAAGGCATTGTGAATCTCAGGGTTTGTAGCTAGACTGATTATTACTTTTCTCCTCTAACAGCATGCAAAGTACCATCCAGTATTTTGAATATTAGCCAATAGAAGAAGGCTTATGGTAAAACATCAGTTCTACTCCTCTGTGTTCACTGAAATCTATAGTGCTTTCTTCAGTAATATGGCCTTATCACCAGTTTGTGGAAAGCAATGAATAATCCTGGTGATATTCTAATATATTTTTGGGAGTGGTCCATGGAATCCCTATGTCCAGAGACTCAGCTCGTGAATGCTGACACTAATGCCCATCTTCCCATATCCAGTTGCTAACTGTAGGTGAACATTACAATAACTTGGAGTCTACTGCTATGGGGATTTGAGGGCAAAGACTGGATGGAACCATAGCTCTGAACCACCTGACTTAGGCACCAGATATCCTTCATCTTTATAAAACCAGACACAGGAAGATCCTCATTTCTGAAAAATGTAAAAGGAGAAGCAGAGCAAATAACAGGAAACTGGGCCTCTGCAGCTCAAAGTGAAGAGGAAACCCCAGAGGCTAGCAGGAAAGGTGTGTTCCACCCACCACCATCCTGCCCTGCATCAGGAAGAAACAGAACAGAGAACCAGCCTGAAATACTGTACAGATTTCAACTGAGGCTGTCAGTGTGCTCTCTGAGCACAGTGGTATGTGGCAGTATTTGTAGTGTTTACACTTGTAATCTTCACCAGTTTGTGAAGGTATCCTTGAAGACTGTGAGCCAGCTTTCCAGGGATGGATTGTAACTCTTATCATCATCCTAATAAATGTGTATCAGCCACTCCAGACCCTTCCCTGAGGGATGACAGAGCCAGCCCACACCTATACCAAGAGTGCTCAGTGAAAACCCAAAGTCCATGTCAGACTGAGATTCTGGGAGGGCTGCAACAGTCCAGGGCCAGAATTCTTCAGGGTAACATTGGACAGGACATCTGTGAAGAAAAAAAAGCAGAGGATAAGGTTGGATCAGGGTGGGGATAGAGAAGTTCATCTCTTATTGACCCTTAGCACTCATGCGCCGGGAAAATCAGCAGCAGAAATAAGGAATTAAATCTGTTCATGTCTGCACACCAACAAGTACCAGGCCCAGCTTCTGTTTTTCAACCCAGGGTTGGGTGGAGCCAGGAGAGACATGCATTCCCTCACCAGGCACTGACTCTGATGGTGGACTTAAGGTTTATGACTCAGGAAGAACTAGTCCGTGGTGAGGCACTCAGGAACCGACAGGAGAGTAAACTTCTTCTCCCTGTAGAGTATAGGTAACACATAAGACCAAGGTCCTCAGTACACAGCACTTCTGCTGAGTGATGTGGAATGCAGCAAAGTTGAGAGGGACCCTCACTCCAACATGAAGGGTTTTGACTCTGTTGCTCATCCAGGGTTCATTACCCTACATATTTGCATGGAGGACACATGAAGAGCTCAATGCATTGATGTTTCTCCTGCCTTCATGATGCACTGTGACTGGGACCAAAGGATGCTTCCTATGTGTGTCTTGTCAGTGCATAGATTTTCTCACAAAAAAGTACATAGATTGTAGACTTCCTGTACTCCACAATTGCATGGAAGAGAGTGATATTTTCTTGACTTTATTAATCTGTCAATTTCCTGCCTCACATATTTCTGATTTTTGTTTATTCCATTTCCAGCACCTTCATATTTATACTGCACTCTATTTCTGATGACTTTGAAAATAACAACAGCAAATGAAAACTGTGGGTGGAGACATGGTTTGTTTGCTCAGTTCTCTCGGATGCTGAGCATCCTGAAAGAGGGTCAGAGGATGTTGGAAGTCATGATCCACATGCCTTGTGGATTTTCTTCAGTGCTTCAGACATGCTCAGGCATAATATATTCTTTGTTCTTGTCACTATCAGTATTTTAAAATTTAGAAAGAATATGATTTGTCTAACTTTATGCAACTTATGCAGTGACTTGGTGTGAGCATGATCGCATACATGGAAATAAGTTTGAGTGGACTGCTGATTCCATTTTTTAAAAGCTATGACAAAAACAACTCATTTTTTAATAGATCATCTTAATATTTTAAAACATTTAAAAGATAAAGATATCAAGGTGTGTCTAAACTATGAATATGTACTTACCACAAAATTGTACCAACACTGAAAAAATTAACCACGCCCATAATGCTGAGTGCGAGGTGAGGTGGGCAATCAGAGCTGCACTCAGCTCGGATACTTATCCAGAAATTGTCAACATTACAAAGACCTTTAATCTATGATCAAATCCTGTATCTTGAAATAGGAGAATATCTGATTGTTTCCAAGAAAGTCAAAGATTTTCTCTCTCTCTCTCTCTCTCTCTCTCTCTCTCTCACACACACACACACACACACACACACACACATCCTCTTCAAAGGCAGGCAGTAGGAAGGGTCCACATGAAGGAAAAAGATCCTGGAATGGATGATACTAAAATTAAATTTCCAGGTTTAGACAAAGGGTTCTGGGGGGGTGGAGAAGCAAGAACTGATGGCTCCTGAGTTTGAGAAAAGCAGGCACCAGACTCTTTTGAAGATAGAACATCATTTCTAACCAGAAACACTGATGTTGCATTTCAGATGTTTTGTCCATGGAGGGCAAAAAAGTGTGATGCTCTGTGTTAAGCCTGTGATATGAGCTACAGGGAATACAGACATTTTCCCTGAATCTTTCAGATGCACATAGAGTACCTTTAAGTCTCAGTCTTAAAAAGTGCAGACAAGTGTTAATTATGAAGTCCAAAACATTGAAATACATAAATTTAATCTAACAAGATTTGATATAAATGTAGATGCTAAATACCCTGCCAATAAGAGCTCAAAAATTCGGGCATGTTACTCTAAATATAGAGCAGGTTAACTCATCTACTACCCACACTTCACTGAATTGCTTTATAGATTTTCAAATTCTAAGCCTCAGATATATACAAGTTCAAGTTTATTTAGTATATTTCCTATCTGTGCTGTAAGCATGACTGGATCTCCTGTCTATCACAGTGACACATGAGATCAACAGCACTGCAGAGGGAAGAATTGTTAGATAAAATGGAACTACTAGTTCCTCCTTCAGAAATTCTCAGTCACCTGGATTGTTAACGATGGTGCTATTATGTGACTCATGTGAGAGCAGCATGCTACATGAAGATGATGTGAGTAATGGGATCCAACACACGTGCAGAGTAGAGAAGCAGCCAAATGTTCTTTTAGATGGCAAATAAAGTCTGCTACCACAGGCAGGATCTAATCCCATGAGGTGCAATGTCATCCAGCCACTAACAATTGAGTCTGGAAAGAAAGTGAATCCCTTATGGGAAATCACAATTAATCTCGGGATTCTCCATAGTAATTCTACAAATTCCACATTGGAACTGGTTCTTAACCAGATGAAGAAATGATTTGGAAGTGAATTTGAACACTAAGATAGATGCAGTACATACACCTGGGACATCACACCAGATTGAAAGACTCTAGTCCCTTAAACACAAGGCTGGACAGTGGTGAAACTGATTGAGGTGAGGTCCAGGGTGCTGTGACCAGATGAAGGTGGCCTCAGTGTCCAGGGTGTGGTAGGAAACATTGTCTAAACACACTTGTGGGACAGACATCATTTCTCCTTCTTCAGGATATTCATTGTCCACAGGGGCAGTGCAATTAACTTACTTTATTCTAATCCCTTTTCCTAAGTCACAAAAACTATATAATACAGCTTGATAACACAAATTTGATAAAAAATTAAATATGAACCAAAAATGGTGATGAAACAAAATGTAATAAAGGCCAGACTATGCAGTTATGCCTCTTTCTGCCTCTCTCTCTCTCTCTCTCTCTCTCTCTCTCTCTCTCTCTCCTTCCCCTGAGCTTGAGGGTTTCATATGGCAATGAATGGATGACACCTTGGGACCAGATCTCCTATACTTGCCCAGCAGAGCCGCATGGGCTCAACACTGAATGGAACATCAAGGCCTGAAATCCTAAGTCACAATCATACATTCCAGCTAAGAAAACCCCTCCCACCAATGGAAAGAAGTTACATATAGAATTACAGATGATGATGATGATGATGTTGTGATGGTAATGGCTGGATGTATAATAACTCACGTTTGAACATTTTCAGCCTTCTTATATGTATACACAGTTGATGTTTGTCCTTCTAATAAGGTTCCCATGTAATGACTAAAACATGTATGTGAAATATTACTTAACAAAGAATTTTTACTGTATTCACACTTAGAGTCTAGTCACAGTAGCTATATTACATGTATTATAAGGTCTCTGAATTATATGAAGTCAGCACAGGAAATCTCAGAAGATGTTTCAGGTGTTTCTCTCCTGGTGAAAGTTAGATCTACAGTACCCTTTGCTGGTCCTGAGCATCTTCAAATTGAGGTTGTTTCTGAGCACACAGGAAACCTTCTCACAGTGTCTCCTGTACAGTAACACAGGGCTATGTCTCCAGTGGTCACAGAACTAAGCTTCAGGGACAACTAATTCCTCAGTGTGTCCAGTGGCATATTGATGGACATTTCAGTGATGGCTCCATACTTCCTTTTATTAATTTTAATTTATTTTTTTAGAAACTATATTTTATTAATTTTAATTTATTTTTTAGAAACTATATTTTCTCATTTTACATGCCAAATCCATTTCTCATTCCCTCCTCCTTCTCCCTCCACCATTCCATTCGCCCCGCGTCATCCACTCCTCAGAGAGGGTAAGGAGAGTCAACAAAGTCTAACACATTGCTTTGAAGCAGGACCAAGGACCTCCCACTATATGAACAAAGTTTCCCTACAGAGAGAATGGGTTCCAAAAAGTCAGTACAAAAAGTAGGGATAATTCCTGGTCTCACAGCCAGTGACCCCACAGTCTGCCCCAGTCATACAACTGTTACTTACCTCTGTTCAAAAGGCATAGCTTGGTCATACACTAGTTCTCTCGCTGTCTGGCCAGAGTTTTCAGACTTCCATTAGCTCAGGTAAGCTGTTTCAGTGGGTACCCTCAGAATAGTTTGATTTCTTTGCTCATATTCTCACTTTTCCATCTCTTCAACTGGATTTTGGAAGATCAGCCCAGTGCCCCACTGTGGTTCTCTGTATCTGCTTCCATCATTTGTTGGATGAATGTTCTATGATGACATTAAATATATTCATCGATCTAACTACCAGGCAAGGAAAGTTCAGGCACCCTCTCCACTATTGCTTAGGGTCTTAGCTGGGGTCATCCTTGTGGATTTCTGAGAATTTCTCTAGTGCTAGGTTCTTGTTAGCCCTATAATGGCTCCCTCAATCAAGATAACACTTATGTGTTCTCTGTCTCTGTCCTTCCTCCATTCCTCTGTTCTTCTCCCTACTTCCCTTCTCCACTCCTCCTCCCCTACTGTCTTACCTTCTCCCCACCCCCATGCTCCCAATTTTCTCAAGAGATCTTGTCTATTTCCCCTTCCCCGGGAGAATCTCTTTATGTTTCACTTGGGCTTCTCCTTGTTACTTAGCTTCTCTAAGGTTGTGGACTATAGGCTCCTCATCTTTTGATTTAAAGATAGTATTCACCTATGAGTGGATTCATACCATGCTCATCTTTCTGGGTCTGGGTTACCTCACTCAGGATAGATTTGTCTACTTTGATCCATTTGCATGCAAATTTCATGAGGCCATGGATTTTTACCACTGAGTAGTATTCCATTGTGTAAATGTATCATGTTTTCTTGGGGCATCTAGGTTGTTTCCAGGTTCAGACTATTATGAATAAAGCTGCTAGTTGAACAAATGTCCTTGTAGTATGATTGAGCATTCTTTGGGTATATGCCCAAGAGTGGTATTACTGGGTCTTGTGGTAGGTTGATCCTCAATTTTCTGAGAAACTGCCATCTTGATTTCTAGAGTGGTTGTACAAGTTTGCATTCCTACCATCAATGGAGGAGTGTTCCCCTTACTCCACATCCTCTCCAGCATAGAGCTATCATTGGTGGGTTTTTTTATATTAGCTATTCTGGCATGTATAAGATGGTATCTCAGAGTAGTTTTGATTTGCATTCCCCTGATGGCTAAGGATGTTGAACATTTCCTTAAGTGTCTTTTGGCCATTTGAGATTCTTTTGTTGAGAATTCTCTGTTTAGTTCTATACCCCATTTTCTAATTGGGTTATTTGGAATTTTGATGTCTAATTTCTTGAGTTCTTTACATATTTTGGAGATCAAGCCGCTGTTTGAATGTGGTATTGGTGAAGATCTTTTCTCATTCATTAGGCTGCCTTTCTGCCTTATTGACTGTGTCCTTTGCTTTCCATAAACTTCTCAGTTTCAGGAGGTCCCATTTATTTATTTTTCTGTGACTGTGCATTGATATTTAGTGCGGCGAGCCCCGACCAGCGGGAAGAAAGCCACTGACACAGGATCCTTCTCCGATCACGGTTTATTGAAGCGCTGCTTGGTTGAGGGAGAGCTGGATGTGAGGGGCCCCGAATGCGGTTGGTCTCCGGCTTATATACAGGTGGTGTGGGCGTGCCCTGGGTGTGGTACGCTAGGCAGACGGGGATTGGTGCATTGCTGTTGCTGTG
>JAQHUG010000168.1:4389502-4416205 GCA_028555095.1 Dicrostonyx torquatus | reverse complement strand
GCTAAGCACCCCGAGTATCCAGGCAAGCAAGCTTTTATAGACAAAATCACAAGTTTTCCATAAATTATAATATGAGGTACAAGAACAATCGGGATTGGTCCAGACATACAAGCCAGAGTTCAACCCAGAACAGAATTTGCATAGTTCAGCCCGTCCCTGAGTATGTGACATTCAGCAGGCTATGTGACATTCAGCAGGCTATGTGATACTCTGATACCCAACATCCTGCCTATCCCCCCATCCCCCTGTGACTCAATTTACAATTCGATAGATAACCAGTTGCTGCTACGGGTTCTGGGGTTCTGGTAACCACCGGTTCTGATAACCATCTGGCTAGAAGACTGCCACTGGTCCTTAATTGCTATCTTCCTGCCCAGCTGGGAAAGGAGGAACCTGTTGGTCAAACCTGTTTGTCACATTCTGCAGTTTTTATTATCCTTCTAGGCAGAATTAGTTGGGTCCTTTCACTGGGCATACGTCATGGGGTTATAAGTTCAGCATAGGTTGGAAAACATGGTTTGCAAGATACATTAGGCTTAGGAAACAGAAATTTATTCTTATAGAAAATGGAGACTTAATAACAATGTATAACATGTGGCCCCTTAACAGCAAGGTGGCTCCTGTTGTAGTTTCACAGAGGGAAAGGAAACTGTAATCAAGAAATATTATATTAGAAAAGAATCTATTCTTTAAAAATATAAAACTTAATAGAAATCAAATTAAATAAATAAATATACAAATAAAGAATCATGGATGTGTTAGTTAGGGTTACTATTGCTGTGATGAAACTCCATTACCAAAAAGCAAGATGGGAGAGAAGGGGTTTATTTGGATTATACTTCCACATTGTGTCACTGAAGGAAGTCAGAACAGGAACCCAAACAGGCCAGTAACCTGGAGGCAGGAGCTCATTCGGAGGCCATAGAAGGATACTACTTACTGGCTTGCTCCCCATGGCTTGCACAGTCTGCTTTCTTATAGAACTCAGGACCACCAGCCAGGGATAACACCACCCACAGTGGTTGGTTTAGAGGTTTGTTGGGCCGTAAAATCTTTTCAGGCCCATCCTCACTGGCCTCTTGAGCATGTTAATGCCTATTTAGTGTGGGGGGACAGCCATAATAAGCTAAGTATGAGCAGGTCACCCAAAGCAAGTTCTTTACTTCCAACCATTATTACCTGCCAGAGTAGAACTCGGCCCTCAATAAATTTAGTAAGAGGCCTGAATCTCAGTAGTTTACCCTGAGGCAATGCCTGGTTGCTGGAAGAACCACAAACTGAGATTACCCAACCACCACCCAAGAACTGACCATTCAAAGGAAATGCCTAACATTCCAACCACTGTAGATAGGACCACCTGCCAGCACACATTCACCAGGACACCCCTAGACAAATGTCAGCCAATCAGGGGTCCTGAACCTCAGAGACCCCTCACCCCCACCTTTACTACTATAAAACCCAGCTCTAACTGAGCTCGGGGCTTTCCGGTTATTCCAATACATTGGACCAAGTTTGCAAACTTGTTTAAAATAAAGGCTCTTTGTTTTTACATACGGGTCTCCATCTCCTTGTTGGCTTTTGTGGGACTTTGCGGATTTGGGCATAACATTTAGCCCTTGGATAAGAAGCTGAAATGGAATGGGTAACACCACGACCCCCCTTCTCCTAGCCCAAAATAGGGACATTGGCCAAGATTTCCTGCTAGCCTAAGCAGGATAATGCCAGGTGGCTTGGTATCTTTAAAGCAAGGCCACTGGGACCCACGGCAATAGTAAGCCTATAGTCTGAAGGTCAGGCCTAGCTAACAAGGAGATAAAGGATGAATAGACAACACCAAATGTACCTAGACAAGGTCAAGCTGACGTGACTGAACTTTTCCCTTGCCTCAAAGTTAACTAATAGAAACTGTATAATCATCTGTTCATGTAAAATATAAATACTGACTCTAGGCTGTAAGAGGCATGCTCAGTTCAGGCTGTGGCATCCTCAGGTCTGAGAAAATGAACCCTCTTGCATTTTGCATCCAGATGTCTGGCCTGATGTTTTGCGTCTTGACGGTGTGTTGAAGGCACCCAGGTCTCTGGGGTCTTTCAAAGCAAGGTCTAGCATAGGCAGCTCTTTTAATTTCTTAAAGTGAGCAAACTCTAGAACATTTTAAATTGAACCTCTCCCTCTCATTGTTTGTACAGGACCTTCCTAACTTGGGAATGCCTTTTTATCTCAAAACCCTGGAGGCAATCTCCATCAGAACAGAGTCCAAACAAGTTCTAGGGAACGAAAAAATAACTGTTATGTTCTCTGCACTTGTGGATCTTTATGTGTGTGCTTGTAGAACTGACGGCTTACATGACATTACACAGAAGGTCCCCCTGGGAAAACAGCTTCAGTCTAAAACTAGTCACGGGGCCCTCATTCAGCCCTGGGTGCTGTCTGGTGTCATTGGTGCTTTCTGATGTCAATCGAAGCCTGTGGGTAGTCGCTTTGGTCGAAGTGATGTTGTTTGAGAAACTGCCAATCAAACTGACGAAAAGAAGGGGTGGGCCATGACAATCTCGCGAGCCTATGCTTATCTCCGGCCTTTGTGTTTGAAAATGTCTTCTGGAAGCCTAGGGACCCTGATGAAATCGTGAGCTTCGGGTGCTGGAGATGCAAGAGGACCGTGGAGATGGTGAGCGCTTGTAGCGAGGCTGCTCGGAGGGTTAGGTAGGAGGGATTCTGCGCTCCAAGGGGCGCCGGGCCAGGTCCCCTTGGCCTAGGGCGGAGCTGGCCGGCTGCGCGGACGTAGTGTCCTCCGGTGCCCTGGAAGGGAGGAGCTGGGAAGAAATGCGGAGTTTGCTTCCAGTCCCTTCCCCTGCTGCGGCCTCTGTCTGCAGACTGCTGGAGATGGTCTGAAGGAGCATCAGAAAATCCAGTTCTGCGGCGGAGGCTCCTGCCAGAGAGCAGCCGGGCTCCAGATTCTTCCTCCTCCCAAAGTTTTCCCTTGAGCTTTCTGAATGTACCGGAAGTAGGAGCTCAAATCCAAAACCCTTTCCTCAGCCTTAGGGGCCTAGGTCTGGTAATTAAATCCTAAATCCCAAATATGTGTGTCATTCCCAAAAAGTATTGTCAATTGATTTATTTCAGTTGTGTGTAATTTATCAGACAGCTTTTGTCATTATTTATTATAGATAATAAATGGTTCTTAAGTTTTTTTTATGTTAGTATATATTAATTGTACATAGAATGGGTGGTGTCATTATGACATTTTCATACATGCTTATGTATTTTGAACATATCCTCCACCATTCTCTCCTGTGCCCCTCCCTCTAGTCCCCTCTTCCCTAGTACTACTTTCATCTATTTTTTTGGTGAACCAGTGAACTTTATTAGGGTTATTTACTGAGAGATTATTTACCGGAGCCAGGGCATTTAATTAGTGGCAACACTAGTAGGGAAAATATCTCAATCCCTTGTCAACTGTAACTTGCCCCCAAATCCTCATGAAATGGCAAGGCCTCATGGCCCCTCCCCCACAAAGGATTGACAGGTCCAGTCTTGTGCAGGTCCTTCTGAGTTTAATCGCATCCATTGACATTTTGGGTGCAAGGGTCGTGTCATGCATGTGGCATAACTTGTGCTTGGCATTTTATGGGATCTGCCGTTTTTGTTAGCAGTTCCCCTTTCAACACCTTTTTTTCTTTTTTTTTCAAAAGAAAAACGTCTTTTTGTTGTTTTGATTTGATTTTGTGATCTCTTTTTGTCTTCTAGGCAGTCTTCTCACAATTTTTTTGGACTGAGTTTTCTTCTTGGAGAGTTTCCATGGTGATGTGTCCATGCTCTGTGCTTTGGTTATTTCCTGTACCTGGGCTTGGCACCATGCACCCACTCTGCTCTGTGCTAGCGCATATTGACCACTGTCCTCACAGCCTGAGGTGTGGGGTGCAGTGAGGGAGCAGCTGGATGCCCTGAGCCTGGAAGACTTTGATCTAAGAGGCCCTTTTGCTGTATGCATGTCTTGGCTACTGAGGACATTGTTGGCAATGTGGTGGAAGCCATTTCTTCAACACTGTGGCTTTAATCCTTTTGTGACTACTAGGTTATATGGTCATTCTGTTTCATGGGTTTTTTTTGCTTTTTGTTTTTTTTCAGCTGCACTGAATGTATATTTTAAACAATTCTATCCCAAGGTTTCCTTTCTAAAACACCCATGGCCACTGGAACACTTTTTTTATTCTCTCATATATGACATCTGTAGTTGCCCCTCCTTCCTTTCCTCTCTCCCCCTGACCTCCCTACTCCCCCAGATCCACTCCTCCTCTGTTTCCCTTCGGAAAAGAGCAGGCCTCCCAGGGATATCAGCAGAACATGCCATAACAAGTTACAATAAGGCCAGGCACATACCCTCTTATCAAGGCTAGATGAAGCAACCCAATAGGAGGAAAAGGTCCCAGAAGCAGGCAAAAGAGTCAGAGACAGCCCGTTCTCTCACTGTTAGGAGCCCCACAAGAACAGCAAGCTACATAACCATAACATATATGCAGCAGAGGACCTTGGTCAAGCTCATACAAGCTTCCTGGTTGTCACTTCAGTCTCTGTGAGCCTTTATGAACCTTGATTAGTTGATTCTGTGGGCCATGGAACACTTACTCTTAAAGCTGGCCTGTCACCTGTTGGCTGTGTATTGAATCACTAGTTCAGAATCTATGCCATCAGGTGGCCACTGGTGGAATGCACTTTAAAACTTCCTGGAAGAAAGAGCAGTCGGTACTTTTGAACGTTGTAGGCCATGGAAAATTTGTCCATCAGTTTAAGCAGAAGATTTAGATGTGCTTAGCTCTCTTTCACCCAGAGCTTGGAGGTTCAGGATATAGCCTAATGGAAGATATTGACTTGGGTCCTTCATTGCATGAAGAAACTGCTTCCAGGAAGAAGTGGTAGACCTGGAGTCAGTACTGTGTAGCCAGCTTGAGGAGAGGACCTGGGGAGTAGGAAGATCACACTTAGTCTTGCAGAAGCCTGTTATTGAGGAAGACAGGAAATTTTAGAACTCAAGCATGCCTGGTCTACATGTGAGACTACATCTCAAAGCAGTGAAGACCTCATCCAGTCGGTAGTGAGGTGAGTGACCCAGTAGACTCTGGTAGCTGAGAAAGTGGTAGCAAGTGGACTCATTCAGATGTCTGACACAAGTGCTGCCTTAGCTCAGGGGTCCTCATCACTGAAGATGCCCTTCCTTCACATAAGTCCTGAAAGCGTATTTCAAAACCTACATATTTGTTGCATTTCTTTTCCTTAGCAGATGAACAAAAGTGAAATTAACGGAGATGGGGCACAGTAAAACAAGGGTTCCATTGGACCTCGTGGTATAAACCAGTGAATCCATTGAGTCTACTTATAGGACGATGAATTGCAAAGCTGCTGTACGACTGAGAAGTCTTAGCCCAGAAAGTTTGTCCAAAACAGAAAAGCTGCTCCATGGAATCCCATTTTAACTTTTCTGTTCCTGTATATTCTAGCATCTTCCATGGTCTTGTGCAACTGGGAGGCAAGAGGACGAGGTAGGTGGAATCCTAAAATCGAGTCCTGTAATTTTCCCAGCTCGTTCTGTCTCTTAGGGCGTATGAACAGGCACATTGCCATTGTCATAGACCTAGTGATCACTGTGTTTCTTACTCTTTCTTGTCATGCCTGCCTGGCCACCATTGACTTAGTTTTCATTATCTCTGTCCTGCACTATGATAGTGGAAAAGATTGTTTTATAACATGAGGAAAAGCTACAGACACCCTCCCCTCTTGCCTTTACCGCTCATGTGGATTTTCCATAAGATACTCGGACTGCTGGAGCCATGGGCTTGCTCAGCAGCTCTCTGAGACTTCATTGTTAGCTTCCTGACTTGTGCTTCTGCATTCAGGGTTCTTGAATTTTTCCATCAGCTTCAGAGTCACAGTCAGTCCTACTTACTGTTCACTCTGTGGCCTGGGGTTGAGCCCCTGACGGCAGCAGTAGAGAACTTGCCAGCAAGGGGAGGCAGACATGCGTAAAGCAGGATGTAGACTTTCTCCCTAGATTTATAAGTCTGGAGGACTCCCTTTCTGGAATACATCTATCTTTGTTGAGATAGGGGTTGTAGCTGTCAATTTTGTATGCAAACTCTATGTGTGTGGTGTATCAGAGCCATGTACATCTTAGTCTATGAAGAACTGAAGAAACACTAATAAAATGTCTATTCACCTGAGAATTTACCATGTGGGGGTGGTAATACCCATTGTAGGATCCAGATGAGTAAACTAGAAGCTTCTTGGGAATTCCCTGCTTCTTCCAAGGAACCTCCACAAATTGAGCCACCTCTCCCTATTCATGAGAGTGTTTGTCAGATATATGGATGGACACATTGAATGATGAATTTACAAAATAAGCTAGTCTTATTAGCTGCATCTACCAGGCAGTCTCATATTCCTTAATAGCTGCCATTAGCAATTACAGGGTCTTTTATAATATGAGTTACTATTATAATTGTATATATGTAGATAGATAGATAGATTCTTTTATAATATGAATTATTAGAGTAATTGTATGTATGTATGTAAATAGATAGATATGCTAGGTAGGTAGATTACATAATGGTTACAGAAGGGTTAAAAATCAGCATTCAGAGGAACCTTATTGCAGCCAGAGACAAAAAGCTGATACATATTAAAAAGCCATGAAGATATTAGCAGCAATGGGGTACAGGCAGGAAACAGTTCATGCTGACTTTTGTAGCAGAGGACGAATTCTCAGAGATCTCTAGTAAATCTGGTATACTTTATCACAGAAAGGAATTTCTTATTGAGCCAGTATGAAGCAAGCTTAGAATTTGTTAGGAAGAGGTTTTCACATAGATGTGAGTGTGAAGGTTAATAGATGAAGGTTCTCAGAAGTGGGAAGATACACCCTTGTATGGATGTAGAATTCTTTACCGTCTCCAATAATTGCTGTCACTAAACAATTATAAGATTTCAGCACGTTCTGAACTTTCATCTCAGAGGGTTGCTGAAGAAAAGATCTTGGGCTAGTTCCTGATGTGCTGTAGGTGACATTGTAGTTCATGAAGCGAAACCCTTAGGCATGAGGATTGCATGAATAGTTCAAGTGTTTTTTGTTTTTTTTTTAATATTTATTTATTTATTATGTATACAATATTCTGTCTGTGTATATGCCTGCAGGCCAGAAGAGGGCCCCAGACCTCATTACAGATGGTTGTGAGCCACCATGTGGTTGCTGGGAATTGAACTCAGGACCTTTGGAAGAGCAGGCAATGCTCTTAACCACTGAACCATCTCTCCAGCCCCCTAGTTCAAGTGTTTTTAAGTGAATAAAAGTTAATAGTCTTGTGAGCCAGGCAGTGGTGGCGCACACCTTTAATCCCAGCACTTGGGAGGCAGAGGCAGGGGGATCTTTGTGAGTTCGAGACCAGCCTGGTCTACAAGAGCTAGTTCCAGGACAGGCTCCAAAGCCACAGAGAAACCCTGTCTCGAAAATAAAAAAAAGTTAATAGTCTTGTGAAATTCTCAGAAGACTCCTGGAAAGGTCTCAGGCCCTATTTGGAGGTTGGCTGTATTTAAATCTTCAGCATTGTTCATTGCTGTTTCGATATTTTATTTGAAGTATTCATATATAAAAGGAATTGTGTCTCTATGAAAGCAGCTTTCATAGTAAACTTTATTTTGTTAGAATTTGTGGCTTTTATCTGAGTAGAGACATCAAGCAGACACTATGAGAGGCTCCTTTGACTTTCCTTACTCACTCCCTCAATTTCCTCTTCTTTTCAGCTTGATATTAGTGAACCCCGTAGCAGAGCTGCTGGAGAAACCAAAGAATCCTGCTATGGAGATAAGGTTCCTTTTTGCTAAGAAGCAGGATTATGCACAAGACTGAGACTGACTTGAGTGGTCTTGTCATGGAGTAGGGACCATAGAGAACAGAAATCTATTAACTGCCTGGGATTCTTTGTTGGTCCCTTGCCACCTATACTGAGCAGTCCTGATGCCATTTCCACCCCAGTGTTAGCTGTCTTTTGATGGCTTCCAGGTGAGGGTGTATTATGCTGGTTGATCTGGATTTCTACATTAGTTTTGGGGCCAGGTTTTTCTGATATACTGTTACTATGTTCATAGGGCAGTATAATTTATAATCTACCTTGTTAAATTTATAGTTGATAACCTGGGCACATAGGAGCTCATAGAGTCTGAACTACATCCAAGGAGCCTGCATGGGACCAACCTAAACAATCCACATATGTGTGACATTTGCATTGCTTGACCTATGTGCGAGACTCCTCGTGAGAGCAGGGGCTGTTCCTAATACTTTAGCTGAATTTGGGAACCTATTTCTCATACTGGGTTACCTTGCCCAGCCTTACCACAAGGGGAGGTGCTTAGCCCTACCGAAACTTAATATGCTATGTTTTATTGATATACATGGGCGGGGCTGCCCCTTTCTGAACAGAAATAGAGGAAGAGTAAATTGGGGATGTGGGCAAAGGGGAGGTAGGGGAAGGGAATGGGAGGAAAAGAAGGAGAGGAAACTGGTTAGAATGTAAAATAAATTTAATATGAACAGTTATCAGTCTTTGCTTCATGGTTGGTGTACAGATGAGCTGTAGAGTCATTTTGCTTTTGTGTTTTCACTCAAAGTGGAGCCACTCAGGACAAGACACAACTGGGGAGCCTTTATTTTACACATTATGTAGTGACTTAGAGCAGCTTGATGCCCATGCCTTCCTCTAGACTGCAGGAACCTCACCTCCTGAAGTAGCGGGTCTTTACCCTGGGGGAATTCCATTCTTGTGGACCACCCCACCTCCTGATTGTACACATATGTACATCGCTGTCACCGTGCCATCACTGGATATTCAATACAGGGAGGCTTCTGTTTCCCCTCCTCTTCTCAGTCCTTTCCTTCCCTTCCCATTTTTAAAAACTTTATTTGTTTGTTTGTTTGTTGTTTTTGTTCCAGAGTTGGCGAGGAGTTCTTTGCAGAATGTCAGATGGAAATAAGATACACCATCCCTCCATTCATGTTCTTATATTCTCTTTCAGTGGTAATTCTGAGTTTCTGAAAGGCAGTGAAAATGGTTAGATCTTTATGAGTTTGCTCATTTATTTCTCAGCTTATTTTGAATTGTATTTTGGGGTCTTTTAAGAGGGTTCATGATTAATATGGAAAGCATAAATGAATAAATTTCAGCCTCTGAGAACTATACCTTTCAGAAATAAAATTAGACATTTTAATATATGTGGATAAAAATATGGCCTTAGTGCCATCTACTTTCAGTTACCATTGGCCTCTGTTTTCTGACGCGGTGACTAAAGGCATAATGTTACACAGGTGTGCGTGAAGCCAGAGTTCAGGCTGAATTCTCACTGCATGTGTCGTTAAACCAAGCCTTTGCTGGTCTCATGTACGGAAGAGTGGGGGTTTCACCGCCTTCCTTGAACTAAACATGTCGTTTTCCAGATGCATTTGGTATTTACTTCTGAAAGAAACTAGCTAAGAAGGTTTAAGATGTGTCTATGTTTTTAACATGTCATCTGCACAGTTCATGCTGCAGAGCTGCTTAATCAATCTGTGGGATAAATTACCAAAAAACCCTCACACTGTTTACCTAAGCAGTGAACCTTTTGCACTGAGCCACATTCATATCTGACCTAGCGCAAAATATGGTCCACAGATTGCACATGTTCCTCACCTAGGTGTCACAGAAAGGACATGGTCACAAGCTCAGGGGTGGTGGCGCACACCTTTAATCCCAGCCCTCAGGAGGCAGAGGCAGGTGGATCTCTGTGAGTTCGAGGCCAGCCTGGTCTACAGAGCAAGTTCCAGGATAGGCTCCAAAGCTACAGAGAAACCTTTCTTGAGAGAGAGAGAGAGAGAGAGAGAAGAGTATGATCACAGCTTCTGGAAGGTCCTACTTCATAAATAAAATATGTGTACAGGTCTTTACCTTCAATTTTATCTGCTTACCTGGTAATACAGACTGTTTGGAATTATATTTAAGACAAACTTACGTTATGGTGTCATTCTTGGCTTTGTTCCCAAACCCCAATGCTTCTTAATTTTATTTTACACATTGGGTGTAATAGCATTTGTCCTCTTTTATAATCTTTCAAAACATTTAAATTAAATAATGAATTTATCAGGAAACTTTATTTGTGCTTGCTCCTTTTAAATAATTACTTAGTTCGTTTTTTATTGCTGTGGTAAAACACCTTGACAAAAGCAGCCTGTGGAGAAAAAGGATTTATTTCAGGTTATAGTTTCTAGTCCTCCATGGAAAGAAGTCAGGACAGGAGCTGAGGCAGGAGGAAGCTGTAAGTGGGAACTGTAGCAGAAGCCTTGGAGGAGTGCTGCTCACTGGCTGGCTCAGTTTGCTATCTTTCTAACTCAGAAGTGGCAACACTGCACAGTGGACTGAGCCTTTCTGCATCAGTTGAGAAAATACTTCCACAGACTTGCCTACAGACCAAACAGTCAAAGTTAAGTCTTTCCGGATTAGCTAGCTGGTGTCAGCCAGCACAGCTTTCCTTCATCCCATGTGAATACATATTCCTTTATTCATGGGTAGAGTTGCTGGGGTCCCTGTGTTCTTTCATCTTTCCTAAAGCTTTTCTGTCACTTTCTTCTGTTAATTTGTTTGCATGGCAACTGTTTTTGTCTTTTGTTAAGAATACTTCCTCCAACCCGGGACATGCGAAGTAGTAGGGAGGGGCTTAGAAAGATTCACAGGACATGCCAATTTAGATTGAGGAAGGGGAGAGCTAGGAGGTCACTGGTCACTTCTCTGAGCAATCAATCCCCCCCCCAAAATCCTCCATATATTAATTGCCTTCCTTTGTACCCACTACATTTCTTTTCTCTAAGGTTATGTTTTATATTTCTTTTGTACAATTTCGTGGACTTTTCTGAATTTCCATGCAGTTCAGTTAACCGTTCTCTTCCTCCTGGCTTCCAGTTTTCTTAGATAAAAATCTTACCACACAGGAAGTGCATTCGTTTTACAGCTGTATTCTCGGAACCCTATTTCATCAAACGGATCCAAGGCTCCATTTCAGAGTCTTTCCCTGGTTCAAGGAAATTGTGAAGACGTTGTTCTTCCACGTGCTCTCTTTGTGAGCTGTTAATGAAGCAGGCTCCCTGCGTGCCCTCATTTCTTCTTTTGAATATTATTGCCAAGCAGCTCTACTTTTCCATGAATTTAATACTTGTTCCTTTTGAGTGGTGGGACTTTTTTGTTTTTATGGGTTAAAATAAGTAGGCATTAAGAGATGATAATTTGGCGTTAGATTTCTCTATACCACCGTCAGCCTCATTGTACATCACTGATACCTGACTTCCTCCTTTGTAACGTAGCTGGACCTGGCCTGGGTATTCCCCCTTCCCTGAGACTGGAAATGGACAGAATATGTAATTTCCTGTGTACATTTGTGACCCAGTGTTCAAAAGGAAGATGCTTGGAGAGTCTGTGACCCGAAGGGGAAAAGATGACTGCCAGACACTAGGAACCTGGTTCTGCCAAAACGCAAAGGTCCCCTTGTAATGAGTAATGCTGGTGTAGAAGGCCTGAAAACTTGTCATAGTGGTGCCATTCACCCAGGGATTTGATCCCATCTCCTGTCATCAGACTGATGGGAGTGGGGTCTGCAGATCGATCTGACCCTAACATCAGAGGCAGAACTACCCAGTCAAACAGAGGATTCTCTGTTAGCTTCGCAGGACTCTTGTCTCTCTCAGTCTGCTGGAGCTTGAACAGTTGCCCAAATTCCCAGAGACAACATGTCACCCTAAGTACTGAGCACCATGTAGTGATGTGAAGCTTGTTGGACCAAGCTAACGTGGCGTGACAGTGAAAGGAGTCGGGCATTGATTGCATGGTTATCTTCAGTTAGGGGATCTGAGTGTTGCAGGTGAAGTTTGGCCCTAGCACCCTCTGTAATGTGTTGTGGGGCTGCAACACTAGCTGAGATGTTTGATGTGGTAGTTCCACAGGCTCACATTTTACATGCTTAGTCCTATTTAATGAACTATTTGGAAGGATTAGGACATATGCTCTCAACTACTTCTCCAGCACCATTCCTGCCTGCCAAGTTACTGCCATGCTCCCTCCAGTGTTGATAATGGGCTAACCCTCTGAAACAGCCAGTAAGCCCTCAATTGAATACTTTCTTTTATGAGTTTCCTTGGTCGTGGTGTCTCTTCACAACATTAGAGGACTGATGAAGACAGCTGGGCATGCTGACCCTGCACCATTGCTATTGGGTGCATCAATGTCACATTAACAATGAAAAGAGATTTCTTCTTAGAATACTTTACCAGGCAGAAGCCCAAATTTGAATTTCTCTCCGTGTATCTTCCATATATGGTTACTGTACTGCTGTGTATGATCTGTGTCTCTTGTCTGTCTGCCTGTGTTGCCTGTGTGTTGTGTGTGAGTGATGTCCTTGTTGTCTGCCTGTTGTGTCTATCCCTAACAAAGGGCTTTGTATTTATTGAACAGCACAGAAAACATGATATGGAGGCTGGAGAACTGGGTAAAGGAGCACAGGCTGCTCTTCAGAGAGCCCAAGTTAGATTGTCAGCACCGGAGTGGCATTCACACTGTCTGTAACTCCAGTCCAGGAGATCTGATGACCTATTCTAACACATACACATAAAACAATCTTTTCACAAAAGGAAACATGATATGGGAAATGAACGAGGAATGCTTTTTACTGGTAACTTCAGCAGAGTTTTAAAAAGGAAGAAGTTACTGTAATGAACCCAACTGACTTAAAAATAGAGCTCAAAACCACTAACAGAGTTTATCAACTTGTATCCACATGGTGTTTCCAACACTGATATTTGTTTGTTTAAGGCTTCTTTCAACCTGTTGGATGTGTTCAGCAAAAGATCACAATACACCTATGCACACAAAAATTGTTATGCATCAAGGATTGAGAATATATAATATTAAAACTATACATCAGCTTAGGATATAAAAGCTGATAATGTGAAATATAAGGCCTGGAAAGGCTGGTTACCTTGTTTTCATAAAGGCAGGGTAAACGGGCTGAGTACACATCAGGGTGTCAAGTTGAACATACACTCTTAAATCATCACTTCTCAAGGCATATTACTGACTTGCTTGCAAGGAAGTTTAGTCTCTTTGAAAGTAAGATATATTTTCCAAAAAAATATTTTAGTACAATTGAGCACAACTGTGTCTTCCCCAGATTGTGTGATTTCCACAGGAAATGTTGCCAAGGGAAAATCAGTGTGTTGACTCTCGCCAACCTATGCAGATCTGTCTGCGAGACCTGGAATCTGATCTGAGGACCCGAAGGAAGCCGGGAGGGAGTGTGGGACCGGACATGGCTGTGGTCTAACGCTGTAGACAGCCTTACTCCAGTTTCAGTGTGCTTTTCTGCATGAATGTAACAAACACATGTAAATAATGATCAGTAAGCACATAGTGAATAGTGGCAGAGCAGCCCTTTCCAGAACTTTCTCAGGACAGACTCATTTAAACAATGCTTTGGTAAAGCACAAAAGCAAGGCAGAAGGCCATACCACAATTCAGGGTACAATGACCAGGTAGGTTCTATAACTATGTTCTGACATCCAACAAGATTAGTCTTGTACTTGAATATAAATGTTTGTCACAGAAGGCATGAAATCAAATCCAAGAACAGTCCAGGGAACAAGATGCACCTGAGGTAAAGGCCCTCAGCTCTGCCTTTCTTCCTGGAGCCTCTCACAGCTCCCCAAGGCATTGTTCACCATGGGCCACTCTTGTGACCAATCGTCCTCCATATATGACATGGGTTTTCTGTGGGTGATGTTGCGGTTCTAGCGGACTTGAAGCCCAAGTTTCAACACAAGGATGACGTTTTGGATATTAATGAAAGCAAAAACATCTCAAATCTAAGAATCTGTTCCCAGCCTATCTCATTCAGCTGACAAACTAAGGCCCTACATGTCCTTTCCAGCTCTTCATTTAGAATATAAAAAAGCATAAATCCAAAGTAAAGGAGAAACTAAAATATTTTTGGTTTTAGTGTTTACTAATTATAATTTATTCTCTTTTCTACCATGAATTTGCTAGACTTCTTGGGGGAAAGAATTTCAGATGTAATTGAGTCTTAGCAGTAGCTACGGTACCAAGAATAGAGAAGCTCTTTCCTTCAGATTCATCAGGCGAGTAAGGTAGAGGGATGGATCGTTGCATCACAGAAGCATTCTCGGAACGTTTGTGATGGTCAGTCTGCTTTGTTGTTCTCTGTACTTGGTGATTCTTTATACTAAATTGTATGGGAGTTAACTTTGCAAATCCTATCCATTTACACATATGATGGATTGCTTATTGAGTTATTTATCTGTTTTCCCATTACAAAGAATGTTATTCTCTGAAAAGGATAGAATAACATTTTCATTTTGAGATTTGAAATTTAAGTGATTCAAAAGTTTTTTATTGCTATTAACACTGAGTATTTTGAATGGTTTTTGCAACACTGACTATTCTGTCATTTAAAGCTATGGATATACTTAGAAAGCAGAAGTCTAAGGTTTAGTACTTGAAGCTAAAGAATTCCAGGGAAGAAAGACAGGTTCCTAGGGGAATGTGTAGGGTAATGTTTAGGGGAATATTAAATAGACATGGTGCAGTAAGTTTTCATTTTATCCGACCTCAGTATCACATATATGCACTTTTTATCACGATTTTTAGCAAAAGAAACAGCAGTAAGTGAAAGAAACAGCAATAATATATTTCCAAGTGTGTTCAAATTAACACTTGTAATACAAAACAATAAATGACTAAAAAGCTATAGCTTTTATTGTAGCTTTACATCCTTGAATATGTTTTCAGTGATAGTGTATTAAAAAAAAAAGAATCTTCTTTAAATAGAATATAATTCAGATTTGCACAAGTTGGCCTCTAGCAGCATGGAGTTAAGGATGGCCTTTAATTTACATTCTCCTGCCTTCACCTCCCAAGTGCTGGGGTTAAAGGTCACACACACCACACACCTCTGGGCAAAACAGTGCCAGGAACTCAGCCCAAAGCTGTGTGTATGCTAGGCACACTCAACAGACTGAACTACATCTCCAGACCCATTTTCTCATGTTTGACCTTAAAATTCTACGTGTGTGTGTGTGTGTGTGTGTGTGTGTGTGTGTGTTTGAATCTGTCCTCAGGAGGAGCCCAGGGCCTTATGTGTAATAGCCAACAACCTAACCTGTCACTGGGAAATACACACAGCCATGGTGTATTGTTTTGAATTTATAGCTACCTTTTTATGTGTAGAAATAAAATATAAATATTATTTGATCAGTTTTGTTTTGCTTCCTTCTTAACACATTTTATTCCCAATCTCATGTGGAAACTGCTTGAACATTATTTGAGTTATTTTAACTTTGTTTCCATCTGAATCTTGGAACAGGTACATTTGGTCAAAACCTAGGCTATGTATTTGAAAAATGATGTAGAAAAAAAAGAAACATAAAATCATTCCCATTGAAGATAGTTTTAAATAATCAAAAAGATTATTCTTGCTTTACTTCCTATTATAATAAAATGCATAATTACTATGAAAGTCAAATTTACCAATGAATTCCTCCATTCATGTTCTACTTCAAGGTTACTAATGAATAGCCCTGGGACTGGCATCAGCACCTCTACTGAGCCACATCCTCAGAAACCCTGACTCCAGTCCCGAACTCCCAAATCAGAATCATTATCCATGTAATTTACCATGACTTTCTCATCTAAGAGATATATACAGTGTTGTATATATTAGTTTATATAGTGCATATTTTGATGGTAATGCTTTGCTCTGGCATGTTAAAGGTCATAAAGTTAGAGTGTTTACACTGGCTTAGCAGAGCTGTGTCATACCTAAACTCAGTTAGGTAAGATGTAGAATATTAATGTGATATAAAACACGCCTTACTGAACAATTTCAACTGCCTATATCAACACCAGTTCTAACTCTCTTCTTGGGTGGTACTAAAACTCTGATCAGCATGCTATTTATTTCTTTTGTTCATTTTTATTTCAGGACCAGTTGACATTCAGCGATGTGGCCATTGATTTCTCTCAAGATGAGTGGGAATGCCTAGACCCTCCTCAGCAGGATCTGTACAGGGATGTGATGATAGAGAACTACAGAAACCTGGTCTCTGTGGGTGAGGACCGAGTCCCGGCAGAGCTCCCAACACACTGCCTGCATTTAACGTCTTTCCTTTCAAAAATGTCTGCTGTGGCCTGTGCTTTTCATGACCAATACAGATCTGTGCTTTACAGAACAGTGGTAGGCGTAGTGTTCCCATTTATTCTTGTCATTGTCCCTTTCTCCTTTCTGTAGACAATATACAGCCTCACTTTAGTTCAGTGGTGATTGCATCATTACTGTGGCATGTCACATTCTGGTTTACTTCTCTTCAGCTTTGGTTTGAATATAGTCAGAGGTAGAGCTCAGTATTTGCAAACTGAAAATGTGGTCTCATATGTCTTAAGTGAATCACACTTGGACTAGTGTTGTTCTTAAATCCTCTACCGAATCTTCTCTTTTCTATTGAGCACGGAAGTGAGACAGATAACCTCATGTGTTACAGGAGCAATCCTAGTATATGTCATGTTCTCTTTTCTAATCATCAGCTCTTACTGTCTCTACATCATGCATGGTTACTTCTCTGGAAACAAATAAAAGAGCCCTAGGATATAAAGTAGGTAGGGAAGAATGAATGAAGCAGGGGACACAGGTGAGAGATGCGAAGATCAAGGAGCACACTAGAAGTTGCTGTAATATTGCACTGTGTGCACATCCCAAATTAATTTTTATCTGCTATTGCAAAGGGAGTTGGGTTGCTATCACCCCTTAACTGTTATGAATAATGTTGCAGTTACAGTGGAAATATACCTTCATTTGGTCATCACCTAGGTTTTATGACACTCCTGACTTTTTATAAGTTTACCTGTTTAGCCTAGTGTCAGGAGAAAACCATTTTGACTATTGTAACTTTTAATATACTATATGCTCAGGAAACCTGATGGCTCCTAATTTTTTCTTAAAAGTGTTGAACTTTTCATTCGCATCATAGATTCATCTGATTTTTGAATTGCAATAGGTATTTCTGCTAAAAAAATAATTTTCAGATTTTGATAGATATTAAACGGATTCTCTAGATTATGTTGGATATAAAAGTCATCTTAATTTTATCTTCTTTTCTGTAATAGTACTATAATCAAGCATATGTTCTTTAAAGGACACATAGTTTTAGGTTTTCTTATTTCTCTTCCATTGTTGATGTCTGTCTACTATTTCATTATAGTTAGATGTAACATGAGGGCCTGCTTGTTGGGGTTTCCCACAGCCACCAAGTCACAAAGAAAAATCTCACCAAGGTCTCCATAAGATTATAAACTGATTGGTCCATTAGCTCAGGCTTCATATTAGCTCTTATAACTTATATTAACTCATTATTCTTATCTATGTTACCCATATGGCTCAGTCACATCCTGCTTCTTTGGTGGTCTGGGCAGGACTGCAGGAATGGGCTTCCTTCTTCCCATAATACTGCTGTTCTCAATGCCCCACCTCTAATTCCTGTATGGTTTTCCCACCTTTACTTCCTGCCTGGCTACTGGCCAATCAGCGTTGATTTAAGATATGATTGACAGAATACAGACAATTCTCCCTCACCAGTTAGAAATGAACTTCAATACTCTATCTGTTAGGACTTGTGTTGTATCCTACCAGGTTATCCAACTTAATATTTGTTTGTGTCTGTAGGTCTGGTTTTTATAGTATTTTCAGGATTTGTTTCCTAATTAGTTCTCCATGTAGCTTTATTTTATAATACGAAAAGTAGGGTATGAAGTCAGTATTGTTATGATGCTTCAGTTCTCAGTGTTCACACCCTGTGTCTGAGAAGTGGGAAATGTGTTGTATATGTGTTTATTACAGTTGCGCTCTCCTAGAGAAATGGCCATTTGTGTTTGTTTGTCTTAATTAGGGTTTCTATGGCTTCGATAAATATACCATGACCAAACGAAGCTTAGTGAGGAAAGGGTTTATTTTGGTTCATAACTGCATATCAGAGTCCATCATTGAGGACAGTAAGGACAGGAACTTGGAGACAGGAAAGGCCTGTGGAGTAGTCCAGTTTACTGGCTTGCCTGCTCAACCTGCTTTCATGTATACTCTAGGGCCACCTGCCAGGAATGGCACCACCCACAATGTGCTGGGCTCATCAGTCATCGGGTATGAAAATGCCCCCCAGGCTTTTCCATATGCCAGCATTATGAAGGCATTTTCTCAATTAAGGTTTCCTCCTCTCTCCTCTTGGAAGACTCTAGCTTCTGTCTAGTTGAAAGAAACAAAAAGAACAAAAACAAACAAACAAAAAAAAACTTGACAGCATGGTTATTTTCTTTCATTACAGTTTCTGACTTAAATTGTATCTCATTATCACATAACTGTTTTTTTACTGAAAGTGTATACTTTTGTAACATAATTATGGCCATGCCCACTTTCATTGTCCTGTTACTTCATGATTTTTAGCATACCTGAATCCTTACATATAAAAGAGTCTCCTATGACACAGCATAATTTTCTTTTTTTTCTTGTATGCACTAATGACAATAAGTTTCCAGTCCATGCAAGTTTCCTTTGCAGTTACATTTCCCTCTCCTATGATATTATTGATAATAGTTGTTTTATTTAGAGTGTGTCTGGATGTACTAACAGAGATTTATGATAAAGCTTTTGCTTTTATCTTTTAAATTCTACTCAGAAATTAAAAGTGTGTTGTACATCCTCATAAATGAATAGAATTCTGTTGCTCTGTATTTGATTTTCCATAGAGCTTTAAATTTTTTTGTTTGTATTGCCTTGTAACAGTAGGGCACTCCCGCGGAGATAGTCATTTAGAGCGTTTATATTTCCTTGGATGCAGTTCTTTCCCTTTGAAGGATGGGTTGGCTGTGTGGTATGTTTTAGATTTTATCCCTTCAGCATGTTCACTGTGTTCTCCATCTTATGTCTGCATTACAATGCTTCTCTTAGAAACTCCTCTAAGGTCACATAGAGCAGCATCACTTTTACTGCTCTCAAGATATCTTTGTGACTTGTGAAATGGTGACTCTATTGTGTGTGTCATTTTCACTCTCTGTCTTTCAGCCTGAAGCAACTAATTAAGCTGCTTGAATTCTGATGTGTTTCCTCGTCATATTTCTAGTTTTTCCACCATTAATTCTTACTAAATTTGTCTCCTATATTATTTATTTATGGTGTCTATTTCTTTTTATTCTCGTTTTCTTGATTTTAATGTTCCATGTGTTTTATTTATCCATTATCTTTAGATGGTTGTTTTGTTTATATAATTCATAAATCAGTTTTTAAATGTTGAGTTTGCAGTATTTTTCATGTTCTTTCCACTGAGGCATCACCTTGTTTCTTTGTGTACTGTATTAACATTCACTGAAACTTGCCCTTTGAAAAAAGAATCAACCATGGATTATAGCAGTCATGGGGTGACAGCATGTTGGCACCTTGAAACCATAAAAAACAAATGTGCATTTGTTCCAGCAACCCCACGGACTAAATATTTTGGCAAACAAAATTAAATCACTCTATTGAGAATATCACCAATAATGCAGCATGATTTGAAGTTGCCAAAATAAAAGTCAACTTCAGTACAAATGAATAGATCATTTAGGGGATGAAGAGAGAGCTCAGTATTTAAGAACACAAGCTGTCTTGCTGAGGATCAAAATTGGTTCCCAGCACCCACATTGAACACCCACAGCATAACTGCCTGTAACTCCAGCCTCAGAGGGATATGAAGCCTCCGACATTCACAGGAAGCTGCGCTAATATGCACATAAGCATGTGCTCACACATGCATGCACACATTTAAAAATGATAAAAAATATTTTAAAAGATTATTGGGTCCATATGCACAGTGGTTTAATGTTGAGCTATATAAAAGAGAAAATCTCATTTTCTGCCACATGGGTAAAAGTGCAAGACTTAAAATGAAATCAAGCAGACACAGGAAATTAACATCTTAATATGCAATTTGTAAAGTTAATTTCAGAAATAAAAAGAGACTGTCAATTTAGGTGGGTGCTGAAGTAGTAGTGATCAAAGGTGAAAAAGCTTATTAAGATAAGCATAAGGCTACAAGATCATAAGCTGTTTACTAAAGATCTAGATTTAATTGGGGAGAAAAGGATAGGCATAAGAACATCCAGAATTTTGTAGATCATGAATATATTCAATATATTTTTGGGAAGTACTAAGTATATAGATAGGAAGTGTCTAAGTACAAAAATTATAATTACATGAAATGATAATGTGTTAGGAAGATAGATTTAGTCATTCCAACATAAATATATACTTAAATAGCATGGTGTACATGGTGAGTAGATTAAATTTATTTTTCAGTGAAACTGATAAGAACCAGTAATTTGTTTTATATTTAGAGTTACCTTTTTCTCTACAGGATATCTTCATCCTGCTTTTGATTATTGAGGACTTTGAAACATGCTTTAAGACATCTGTTATATGGAGTCTTTATACAGATTTCATTAACTACCATGGGCTCTCTACCTCTGATGACAGTTTGGAGTACCAAAACAGTATTTGCCATTGGTCTCAGTTGTAGAAAACTGTCATGTCAAGTACACCTTATATCTCCTACAGTCTGTCATTGGCAGTAGCCAGGTTTCAGACAGCCCCTATTTAAAAACAAAAAAAGCCTCATTTTTTTTAAAAAAAGAAAACCTCCTGATGGAGGTTTGAATTTCTCTAGTTGGCTGTGCTGTAGAGGGAAAAGAGGAGCTGTGGTTGACAGAAGTAACAACTTTGCTCCCAGCTACAATCAAACTGCTCTTGACTTTGTGATTACCTGGGGTGTTGTGATTTCTTAACTGGTTATGGAGTGTACACATGTTCAATTTGGTCAATATTTTATTTTTCTAAAGTTAACATACAAGAGAGTATTGATACCCTTTGATCCTGTAGTTTCCCACTGATGTTCCAATCTAGTATAACTTTACATATATTTATAAACTACAACCACCAGAATCTATTAAGTTAATTTGTTTGTTTTTATTTATTTCAGCTCTTTCTCATCATTTTACTCAGAACTTTTCACCAGAACAGATCCTAAAATATTCCTTCAAAAAAGTGACTAATAGAAGACGTGGAAGTTATGGCCTCAAGAGTTTCAGAAATCAGGCAAATGTAGATGAGACTAAAGGTCAAACAGCCTGCCATGGTGGATATAACCCATCTGTGATCACTAGCAATAGAAAAGATGTCATTGACAACATAGATCAAGAACAGAAAACCTCTATGAAAAAAAATCATGTTAGGACAGGTACTTTTGATAAGCCATGTATCTATAAACAAAAATATCCATGGGAAGTTTTTGAATTACCTTTGAAAAGAAGTTTTGAAGATCTGAAAACGGGAAATATCTTTTACTCAAACATTTCCATAGACAAAGAATTGAGAAGCAGAGAACTGATCTCTAAAGTTGATCAAATAGAGGTTTCCTATCCTGCAAGATCCTTAGGCTTCAGCCAGCAAGTCGATCTTTCCTATGGCCAGATGCACAGTTCTGATGGTTGTGGACTACTTGCTACAGATCTATTACTGCATAGCCAAAATTCAGATACACATATTTGGAAATCTACACACATGTGTAAAGAAACTAGCAAAGTTTTCAGTAATGGCTCTATACCAAATAATTGCAAGGATATGATTATTGTAGAGAAATCTGGTCAGTGTAACAAAATGCACAATAACATTGACCATGGCTCAAGTCCCACCAACCAGAAGTGTACTATGTTTCCAAAGAACCTTTTCAGTTGTGAAAATTTCTTTACTCAGTTCTCAAAGCTCGCCATTCAGCAGTGTAACTATGTTCAAGATAATCATCACAAGTATACAGATTGTGACACAATGTTTAATCAAACTTCAAACCTCAAACCTCAAAAACACAAAATTCGGTATGCCCAAAGGTCCTACAAATGTAATGAATGTGGCAAAACCTTTAAGTATTGCTCAAGTTACAATAAACATAGCATAATTCACACAGGAGAAAAACCATACAAATGTAAATTATGTGGAAAATCCTTTACCCAGTGTGCAAGCCTTAAAAAACATCAAAGAATCCACACTGGAGAGAAGCCCTACAAATGTGAGGAATGTGGCAGAAGCTTTAACCACTGCTCAATTCTTAGTCAGCACCAAAGAATCCATACAGGAGAGAAACCCTACAATTGTAAGCAATGTGGGAAATCCTTTACCCAATGTGCAAGCCTCAGAAAACACCAGGTAATCCACACTGGAGAGAAGCCCTACAGATGTGCAGAATGTGGCAAAGCTTTCACCCAAAGCTCAACACTTAGTGAGCACCAGAGAATTCATACTGGAGAGAAACCTTACAAGTGTGAACAATGTGGAAAGTCCTTTACCCAATGTTCAAGCCTCAGAAAACACCAGAGAATCCACACTGGAGAGAAACCCTACAAGTGTGAAGAATGTGGCAAAGCCTTTAACTGCCGTTCATCTTTTACTAAACACAAGAGAATTCACACAGGAGAGAAACCTTATAAATGTAAAGAGTGTGGCAAAGCTTTCATCCATTGCACAAACCTTACTCAACACCAGAGAATCCATACGGGAGAGAAACCATACAAATGCAATGAATGTGGAAAATGCTTTAGCCAGTGTTCAAACCTTCGAAAACATCAAAGAATTCATACATGCCATGAGTGAAACAGCAAATGTAAAAATGTAGTAATCCTTTATCCGTAGTCCAGAGCTTGTTTAATATCATATAATTAAAGCTGTGTGAGTCCTACAGAAGCAGTGAGTGTAGCAAAGTCTACAACTTGTCTGTCATTCACAAATTCTCGGTATCAGAGAATTCATTTTTTCTTCAGAGAGACCCTACAAACACAAGCAATACCAAGACCTCAAATGTTTATAATCCTGTACTAGGCACCACCATCACTTTAGAAAGAAACACAAATGACATTTTTTAACATTTATTTATTTATTATGTATACAATATTCTGTCTGTGTGTATGCCTGCATGCCAGACCTCATTACAGATGGTTGTGAGCCAGCCACCATGTGGTTGCTGGGAATTGAACTCAGGACCTCTGGAAGAGCAGGCAATGCTCTTAACCTCTGAGCTATCTCTCCAGCACCCAAATGACATTTTTTAATGTGGGAAAAATCTAAATTGTTACTCATCTCTTACTGAGCATTGAATTCACACCTGAGACCAAAACTGGGAAATATTCAGAACCTGGCAAAGTCTTTATAGTTCTTCAACCCTCACTAAACACAAAAATTTACACCTGAGACAAACCCTACAAGTGTAGAAAAAGTGACAAAGATTTTTACTACTTTACACACCTTAATACCAGTTTCTATTCAAATGAAACACTATAAACATACCAAATGTGTCAAAGCCTTTAAATCAAGATACAAAACATTTTAACATCAGATAACACAGTAAAAATTTCAACTTTGTCCCAAATGCACAACTCAAAGAAGAGTAAAATACTTATGCACATGTAAAAAAGTATAACAGAACCTCATTTTATATATGGGCTCATACTGTAATTGATATTAGAGAGATCTATAAGTATAAATAATGTAAAAACCCTATTTTGTTACTTCCAAGCTGCTAGATACTATTAATTGATCTGATAGAAAAAAACCTCATGGCTCTCAAAGAACAGTACCAACAACTCACTTCTCAAAAGATAGGATTTTATTCAATAGTAAAAGTTTCTAAATATGCTCAGTCATGGAAACCGGAAAGAGTACCATTCTCACATACATGTCAGAAGAACAAGACCCATTTCTGAGTGTTTGTACTGTTTTTCCAAAGACTATACAACACATTTTCCTTATTCCAGATAAAGTTCTAGGTAACAAACATTAATACATTCTTGGGTAAACAACCTCTATTGTTCATTTCCCCCAGGATCTTTAGGTGATTTTTTTTTCCTAAATGCGCAAAATGTGGCAGACTGGGAGGTTTCAGAGTACTGTGAACTGAACCTGT
Organism: Dicrostonyx torquatus; assembly: GCA_028555095.1. Taxonomy (NCBI): domain Eukaryota; kingdom Metazoa; phylum Chordata; class Mammalia; order Rodentia; family Cricetidae; genus Dicrostonyx; species Dicrostonyx torquatus. The sequence continues at coordinate 4,392,108 of JAQHUG010000168.1, read as the reverse complement.
TGTCTGCCTAGGATAGGAGGGAGAAAAATACTCCTGAAGTTCTCATACAGTAGCAGCCTCCAACTGACCAGCTCCAATATAGGCATCTCGTTACTGAACATCCAGTCCTTGTTAGACACACATGTCAAAAATGAGAGCAAATCTGAGGTCTTGGTGTTTCTTGGACACACCAAAAGGTGGTACCAACATGGCAGATCAGTACAAAATAGTTCCTGCTGCTGCCATTGAAGTCAATCATCCTAGTGGGATACACAGAGGCTCAATCCACTGCAAAATGTAGGCATATGGCTGTTCTGGGTTAGTGCCACCTGCAAGATTCACGATTGTGCTGTGGTGCCACTGATCTAACAGGGAAACCAGGAAGGAACATACTCCACGTGTCCACACAGAGAGATGCCAGGGCAGCACCAGCACCTGAGATTTGACTCTAGCAGCTCCAGTGGTTTCGGATAGGTGAGAAGTGGGGGTGGCTTTGAAGTGTGAAAGGCCACTTCAGCCGACCTTGTCTCGCAGCAGTGTGGCAAGCACCAGAGCCATTAGCTTTTTCTTCTAGAAAGACACTGGAGACAAGGAGGGGAGGATCAGATCGACTGGCCTAGCTAAACCCTGATGAATGACTGATATGTTGGATATGGCTGAGTAGAGATGTTGAATGTGGTATTAAATAAGCCTCTAGGTTGGGGTAAGGCTACAAAGGTCCTGACCTAAGCCTCAAGTTTTGGGGCATCCCAAGAGGTGCCCAATCTATCTGGGGACACTGCATGTGAGATCTAGTCTAGGTCAGAGTGAAAGGGGGTTTCAGGAAGAGTCAGCCAGGCTTATCCTGGTGAAGAGTGTAGAATCTGGCTGGAAAAGCAGTTGAATGTGGTATGGAAAAGGACTATAGGTTGGGAGTAACAAGGGTCCTCCAGGCTTTGAACTTTGAAGTTGTACAACTTAGAGTCTCTCTCTCTCTCTCTCTCTCTCTCTCTCTCTCTCTCTCTCTCTCTCTCTCTCTCTTTTCTGAGTGTTGGGGTACCTTCATGCTCCTACTACTGTGCCTTCCCTTAAGTTGTTTCTATTGGGGAATTTTATCACAGCAACACAACAGAAACTAATACAGGGTCCCTGGGTCAAGCATCCAAAACAAACAACAGAGTTCAAAGACATTTGGCCTTTTAACAAAAGAGTCACAAAAACAATGACTATGTTTCACTATTCATAAGTATGAATAACAATAATGATAAATGAAGTGTAGGTGGGCTCAACACTTTAAAGTTGGAAAGCTTTGGAAACTTCCTTGCATAGGGCTTCAGGATTGTGTCTGCTGCCTGTGGTTCCTATTAAATAGTATTTAAGTATGAATATTAATATTAATTAATATTAAATAGTATTTAAGTATGACTCCCTTAGCATCCGTTCTAATAAGATTTTAAATGAGTGTATGTGTTTGGTAGGTGTTTTCTGTTACATTTTCTAGCATCAGTAACAATGAAAACAATGTAGAAACGCATTAGAAGGGATGGGGTAGAGGTGTGAAAATCTGAAGTCTCTTTCAGCTGGGAAGATTGGTATTTTTTATTTTGTGTATGAATGCTGGATACATGTATGTATGTCCATCACTTGTGTGTCTAGTACCTACAGAAGTTGGTAGGGTGTATTGCATCCCTTGGAGCTGGGGTCACAGATGGTTTTGCACCACCATGTGGGTGCTGGGAATTGAACCCAGGACCTCTGAAAGAGCAACAGATTCCCTTAAGAACTGAGCTATCTCCCTAGCTCCTATGTATCTTTTAATAAAATATTGGTTATGTATTTGTACCTGATGACATTATTGGGGCCATGGTTTACTGTCATAGAGGTTTTCTTGTTCCCATTTTGATATTCAACACATTAAATCTTTTTGGAAAAGAAAACAAGAAATAGTTAAATATGAAATAAAAATTATCCACTTGGGCTATTTCTTAACTCTATAGAAAGAGAGAGAAGGCAATGTTTTTATATTCGTGAGACGTTTATTTAAAGCAGATATTTTAGATAATCACCTATTCAATAATCAGACAGGAATAAAGTAAAATACAAGAAAAATAAAATAATCAGTTATAGAAGCTATTTTCACTTGGCAAAATATGTATGAGTTTTGTGCTTATTTTGGACTAACGTATCGTTGGACACATTAATAAGGTTCAAAATCGGTGGCTCTACATGTGCATAGAGTGTATAGACATCCAGCCAACTCAAAATATATGAAAGAAATATATGCAGGATGAGTTATCTCACTCCTCCATACGTGACATCTCCAACATTAAAATAGAGTTGGGCCACTATACCTGTAACTGCTATCAGAAAAGATCAGTTAAGCAAGTGGAGTCTGATTCAAGACTGTGGTACTACAGATGAGCGGTGTTAGAACTTGGTTTCTCTATGGTCCAAGTAGTTTTATAGTAAGTCATAATTTTCTGGAAGCTAAAGAAAGGAAAAGATTTTTTTTTCATAGTCTAAGAAGTCAAATTGAAATTGTTAGGTTCTGGGGGGGGGAATTGATGGGATTAATAGATTGGTATTTGGGAGCTATTTTTTATAGATATTTATATTGGCATTGATTTTTGTACATGGATACAAAGTTA
>JAQHUG010000168.1:4320688-4372577 GCA_028555095.1 Dicrostonyx torquatus | reverse complement strand
GGTGGTGAAGGTCGGTAGTCAGTGTGGGAATGTGTGGTGGTGATGGTCGGTAGTCAGCGTGGGAATGTGCGGTGGTGAAGGTTGGTAGTCAATGCAGTTGGATTGAGGAAGATGCAGACAGCTGGCAAGCATCATGCCTGGCTTTGCTGTGTGTTTTGGAGAAGAGTTTGAGCGTGGAACTAAGTGGGAAGACCCGCTGTCAGTGTGTGTAGAGCCCAAATGAACCAAGGATTCAAAGAAAAGATGAATTCTTGCTTTCTCTTTAGAAGCAGCATCTCCTTCCCTGGGCATCAGAACTCCAGGCTCTTGAGAATTTAGACTCTGGGACCCACCAGCTCTTGATCCTTTGCCTGGTCTAAGAATTGCACCATACGCTTCACTGGATCTGAGCCTTCAGACCTGTATGGAGCCATGCTACCAGCTTCCCTACTTCTCCAGATTATAGGTAACTTGGTTGCAGAGGGAGCTGCATAACCTCCATACCAAGTGAGATGAAGCCCGAGAGGATTGCTCTCTCCTGGTTATGTCTTCACAAGTACTCTGACTATGGAGAGAGGACTGGCCTCAGAATCTGAAAAGGTATTCGTGCTCAATACACATGTATTAATAGATTGATATTAAGCTTAATATAGGAAGAAATAAGAGGGCTTAAAATGAAAGAAAATACATCACCATTAGTACTATGAGCTGTTCTCCTCCTAGAACTGACCCTGAGTGGGACAGAGAGACGAAACAGCCATGAAAGCAGGCTCCATTCACTGACTTTCCCTGGAAAAACAGGCACGAAGGCTTGCCTTTCAAATTTATGCAATAAAATAAATTATAAGGGTGCTTTCCTCCAGCTTTGATAGAATAGTAAGTAAAACTCTCTTGCGTTTTCATTTTCAAGACCCATAACCAATATGAAATTATATAAATCTTACATTTTAAACAAGAATTTTGTTCGCTTTGCTGGATGTTAAGAAAGCCAGGACGAGCCACCAACCCACCATCTAATATATTTTGCAAAGGTTTGCGCTTTACAAATCAGTAGTGCGTTGTTTTCCTTCTCTGCCCATGAGAGGCGCAGAACCCTGGAGATGGCTGTGGTTGTACCTCCTAATGGGTCGTGTGTCTTTCATAACCATCCCCTCTAGGCACAGCAAATAGATTCACTTTATGTACGCCTCTGAAATTGCGCCCTCATTACAGGACGGTGCGAGAGAGAAGCACTGAGAGAGAATTTCATTTTGTAAAAGACAAATAGCGCTGAAACAATCATTTTCATTCTTTCTTGTTGTTGAAAATTTTAGTTGAACACAAAGCCCTTGTAGATAAGAAAGCAGAGCAAGAGTCACAGGATGTTAGTGGGTGTCACCTGCCATTTCCTGAGGATCCTCTTTTTATGTGCTCACATAGGCTTCTAACGCTTCTGATAAGTTTCACTGACTCAGCTCCATGTAGCAAAATACTTGGAGAGTGCTAGCTGATCACGAAGGATCTGAGTCCTGAGCTTTGGCCGTTTTATATATAGTTGAGACTAAACTTCACAGGCAGGAAAGGAAGAAATCAGTGACCACATCCTAAGAGACCAAGAGGGATATTAAAATGGTATATGAAAAGTACTGCCCCAAATGCTGCTTTGAGGTTTAAGAAATGTCTGTGATAACAAGAACTGAAAGTCCGTGGCTTCATCTGGAGATCAGTGCACCCACCAAGATACCAGGAAACTGCCAAGCATCCAAGAGGATGTCAGTGTGGAAGGGATACGGTGTCCAGACATCATTAGGTGGAGATGCTGAGGGGAAGTGAACAGAGTGGGTCTGAGGGATGCTGGAGGTTACAGCCCAAGGCTGAGACTCGGGTTCCGATCTTGGCTCTGAATCATGTGAGGTCTCACCATAGACCCAAGCAGACTTACCCATAAGCACAAGTAGGCTTTTACCAGACTTCTTCTTTTAGGCCACCAACCAGCTCCCAGATCATGACATGGAGACTTATAGTTCTGAATGCTTACCCTGTCTTAGGGACATTTTTGGCTAGTTCTTTTAAATTAACCTCTTTCTCTTTATCTACCTTTTGTTTCAGGGCTTACTACCTTTCTTCTGCTTCTCTGTGTCTGTCTGGTATCTACTTGGTTTCTTCTCTCCTTCTTCCTTCCTTGAGCCTAGATTTCTCCTCCTATTTATTCTATCTGCCCACCAGCCTCGCCTATCCTTTCTCTGCCTCGCTATTGGCCATTCAGTTTTTTATTAGACCAATCAGGTGCCTTTAATAGGCAAGATGAAAAAGATGCAGCATCTTTACATAATTCAACACACATCCTTATATCATTAAACAATTGCAGCATAAACAAAAGTAACACCTTTACACAGACGAATACTCTGCAGCATAAACAGATTTAACACATCTCTCCAGTTTATATTCTACAACAGGCCTCTCTCTTCTTACCCAAATGGGGTGGCTTGGTAGGAAGAATGGAGAGACCTTGAAATATTGAGTAGAGTCTCACTGACAAACCCAGCCCCATCTTTTATCAGCACTAGGATGTAGCTGGATGTTTCTCTCCCGCCCACCAGTTCCCAAATAACCACTTTGAGGTTTAGTATGAATTACAAACTGTTTGGCCTATTAGCTCAAGCTTATTATTAACTAGATCAACCCATTTCTATTAGTCTCTATTTCACCCTGAGGCTCATAGCTTGTTACTTCACACCTTGCCTCTGCAGCGGCTGTTAGAGTCCCCTGACTCTTCTTTCTCCCTGTATTCAGTTTGGCTTTCCCACTTAGCTATATTCTGCCCTGCCATAGGCCAAAGCAGCTTTTTCATCAACCAATAAAAGCAACACATATTCTCACTGTACAGAAGGGCATTCCACATAAGTGGAACTCCAGACAAAGCAGAGGAGCAGGCCAAGGAGCCTCTGTGGGTGTTCTTCCTGAGGGTGAGCCATGGTTCTAATGACTCTACCACTGGAAGTCATGTTTTATCTGAGGAACCTTCCCCTCCACTGGTGACCAGTCTCTTTGGGACTTTCCCTCCTCTAGGATGCCCCCAGGAATGGCAAGGCCCTCTTGTTCGCCCTGCCTGTATCTCACTGTCAGAACTGTGGTTTCAGGTCAACACAGTCTCCATTGCTGTGGCTAGAGCACTGTGAGGAAGAACCCTGGCATCTCACCTATTTTTGACAGTGATTTTAGTGTGCAGGCCCTCACAACTCTTCATGCATATCAGCTCTCCTAGTTCTTATTGTGACCCTCTGGGGTGAAGGGTCATTGTTGTGACTTACAAATGTGCAGGTGGATTGACTTCACTGACTGGAATAACGGTGTTTGTGAACCGAGCTGCCAGACCTCAGTCTGAAGACTTAGTGTTCAGACCTTATCCTCCGTTACGATTTCCCGATGGTTAGACACTGACAGAGTCACAGACGGTGGAAGGATGACACACAACAGACAGAAACTTAGGTCCTCAGGTACATGGGACTCTGGTGTCATAGAGCACATGATAAAGTCAATGAGGAGAAAGCTAGTGGACAGATAAGCACCCGGAAGTGCAAAAGGTGCATTTTCTACCATTTTTTTCGTCTAACTTTGGGTTTAAAATCACATCTGAACAAGAGGTTTAAAACTTGCCAGCTTTACTCCAGCTAGAGCTGTTATCTACTGGTGACTTTCTTCTCTTCACTAGACTGGCCTGCCGAGAGCATGCTGCAGGTGAGCAGTGGCAGTGTTCCCACAGGCCTGGTGTCCAGTGGATCACAATATGACACCTGAGGGTCTGGGGAGACACTTCTGGTGCTTTCTGTTCAGCCCGGCCTTCAGGGGAAACCACACCAGAGTTTTCTTCTTTGTCTTCACTCACACCTAAGCATCCCTACCGTGGGCGTCCAACTGCTTGCTGGGGTTCCTCCTTGAGCTGTATGCAGACTTCCCATTTTTATAGGGAGTCAGTGTCCCCTCTCCGCGCTCAGGCTCCCTTATCTGAGGTTGGGCAATGTCCTTCGTGCCTTGGGCATGTACTTACTTGAGTCTCCAGCCCTCCAAAAACATGGGCAAGGCAGAAAGGGGAGTTGCAGAGAAGGAAGGCAGTGTAGCAAGGCTAGCAAGGGGAGCCCTGCAGAAAGGGGCGCGAGAAAGCAGGATAGACACGGGGAGTCCCCAGGTCAGGAGGGGCTTGGGGTGAGGCTCAGGGCCCAGCACTGCAGGGAGGAGCGCGGGTGGAGAGAGGAATGTTTGGATGGAGACCTGGTGGATGAGTGCCAGGGAGAGGCTCTGCCTAAAGGAGAAGGGGCGCGAGGCGGGGACTGGGCTGAGGGGCGGGGCTGGGACTTGCAGCCTGGAAGGCGGAGAGGGCGTTAGGCGCGAGATTGAGGAAATCTGCGCTGGGAGGCCCCGAGGTGGGGTCGTGACTTCTGAGGGCGCTCACTACCGAGGCGGAGCGCTGAGCCCAAGATGAGGGTGTCGGTGCTGCTGACCTGCTTCTGCTGGTTGCTGGTGCCGGTGAGTGAACCCGCGTCCCTTTCCCGAAAAGGTGCGTCCTACAGTGGACCTCTGGACTCACCTCCCGAGTCCCAGCACGAGTGGGTGGAGCGTGGAGCGGGGACTGGATCCAGAGCAGAATGCATGGGACCCCAGGCGCCCTACTGAAGCCTTACCTAACCCTTGGCTTGCCGGACTCATTGGCACTTTTCCTATTCCCACCGCCGTCATGTGTTCGCCAGAAATGGGGGCCCAGGTTCTCCTCGACTCCCGGGGACGATCTGGATTCTGGTCTGACTGTGCGCTTGGAGTTGGGGACATCCCTAGCACCCTGCAAAAGAAGAGTGGCCGCTTCCCCGGGCCACCTGCTCTGGCTTCGCTTCCAAGGAAAACTGCAGTTGCTCTGTGGTTAAATATTTCTCTTTCCATCTCCTGGTCCTTCTGTTTGTTTAGTATGTGACAAAGGGAATGTGGTGTGACTAAGAAAGTTTCCTTTTGGAAACAAAAAATACTCTTTTTGTTTTTTCTAAGGAAGCCAAGGGAACCCCTGAACTGACATTTGCTACATGGGTTACACTGGTTTTATGTAGTTCTCCGGAACGCTTCCCTTTATTTGAAAAAAAATAAGAAAGAAAAAAAGGGTGTGAGCTTTACTCCTTGCTTTTCCTTCCCTGTAGTCAGAACTGTGTCCCTATGCAAGGTTTCCACACTTGGGCCTCCAGGCTGAGAGAGCCGACTAAGCATGTGCAGCAAGAGGGGAGGGATTGTTCAAGGAAATCCCTCCTTCATTGTTGATGAAATTTCAATTTTTCTGGAGTGCATCTTCTCCACCCTCACAGACAGCTGAGGATGGTGGGGAAGCCTTGAGACTCCATCCACTTCAATCTCTCAGATGTCCCACATTTTTCAGTGTTCTCTCTGTTCCAGGAATAGCAGGGATTGTGGTGCTTTTACTACCTTAATTGATCATTTCATCAGTTCTGAAATTTAGATCCATGCGTTGCTGTTGCTTGGTGTCAGGGATCTCTACATTCTGGGGGTTTTGTAGTAATGAGCTGGTAAAATTAAGGCATTTCAGGTGGTCTTTAAATGAAGTGAATGTGGCAGAAAAATCCCACATTGAGTTTCATCCTTTGAGTCTGTCAGGAAATGGTATTCCTTGTTGAAATCCTAGCTTGCCTATATCAACAGTAGGATAACTAAACACCCATAGCCATACCCAACTGAGCATGGTTTCTTTTCATTACTGTCTTATAAAAGCAAGTTTTTGTGAAGACAGAGAAACTGAGATAGAGAGACAAACTAAAAGAGAAAGCTCTGAGAGCAAGTGCTCCATAAGCATCCCAGCTTCGGAGGACACAGATCAGAGAAGTCTGTCTTCTGGGCTGAGAGCTCATAATTCTCTCTTTACCCTCTTGTTGGTGGACAACTTTGGAGCCTGCTTCTGTCATTCTAGGAAAGAAAGCTTTACCAGAAACCTCCCTCGGCTCCTGGGGATGAATGCATTTCTCTCAGCTCCACCTCTTTCTTCTAATCCCTTTCATTTTTAAAAGTAGATGCTTCACACCAAACCACAATGATAACAAAGTCATCTTTACTCATAGGTTAAGTTTCTAATGTGTCCTGAAGCTTGTGAAAATTCACTTAGGCTATTCTGATTATAGGGTAATTAAAGAGGGGCTCCTTGGGTGCACAGAGCAGCTGTGCACCCACAGTCACTAAGAAATAACTTGAGCAAACCACAGGCAATGAAATGGGAGCTCTTCAATTCTGAGAGAGTATGAATTTCTACAGCCCAATTGCTCTTAAGTTAGTAATAACAACATGTACTATAGAATGCCAGTTTATTTTCCTACTCAGGAAAAGTATTCTACTGAATTTTATGTTTGTTTTACAAAATAAATAGTAAAACTTTAAAAAAAATAAAATATGAAAATGACTACTTTAAAATGAATGGCAGCTTGAAAGAAATTTAGAACTGTGAGGTTTGGGGTCTTCTTGTAGATTTTTGCTTACCCTCTCTAGTGTAATTTTTAATCATTTTATTTCTTTAACTTGTACAGGTGAGCAGCATCCATCCAGAATGTCGCTTTCATCTGGAAATACAGGAAGAAGAAACAAAATGTGTAGAGCTTCTGAACAGCCAGACAGAAACGCAAAGAGGTGGGTTTCAGGAATAAATCTGGGCTGCAGGTGGAAGGTCCAGCTGTCTGTACCTCCCAGCATCCTCCCTAACTGGGAGGTTGGAGCTTACCTACACCTTAAAGACAGGTACACTTGCCACTGTTCTGCTGAGCAACAAGCAAAATTCCTGCAGCATTATGTCAGAGTAGATTTTACCAAACCTTTTGAAAGAAAACCTCAGTTCTTAGAACCAACAGTTTCCATGGCTTGATGAGGCAGCAGTCACTAACGTATTCTTATGGCTCTGTCATGCTCTGCAAAGGCAGCTTTGGTTCCCAGGGAATCACAGCACATACCTGAATTCTTGGTTTTAAAATATTAACTATCCTTAATGCTGGTTCAACTGAGAATGATAGAAAGTTGTCAGAAGCCAACAGGAAAATGGGATGTCAGTTTTCTGAAGACACACCTGTTTTAAACAATGTGTGTTTGTCAAGTCTATCCTCTGAGTGGAACAGAAAGTTTCTGGGACACCAGGCCTTTGATGTACACCCATTCCATGTTCACAGTCCAAAATGGATCTGGGTAGAGCCCAGGTATCAGCACCACAAAATTTTGTCCTGGATCTCTCTAGAGTCATGTGTACAACCTCTCCGAGAAAGAAATTTAAATCAAGGTGAGATTGTTACAGTAGCCTGGTGTTTGCTAGCAGGCCTAGGTCCTAGACTCCACTCTAAACCTCTTATCTAACAAAACACAGTTACAGTTATGTAACTAATATGAATTTCTAGTAGTCACATTTAAATAAGTCTTTAAAAAGTGAGATTAATTTTAATAGTGTATTTTATATTCAACTAAATGTATCTAATTATCATTTGACTTTAAACAATTAGATATTGTAGCTTCTACATTCTTTGTATTAAGTATTATAACATAGTGCATTTTTAATGTTATTAGCACCTCACCTTTTGGGACACTTTTCAAACCAATGACTCCCACACTATTCAGAAAGACTATAAATAGCCACATTTCCACTGTCTGCCTTAGACCCCTGTTACCTCACTTGAAAGTTAAGGCTCTAGCTTCAGGCTTCCTTTAAAGACCTGTGAATTTACAGCACACATGTGGTTCTGAAGGCCACATCCCCAAAACTGTCCAGTTGACCTCAATCCATAGATGCAAATATAGACAAATATACAATCAGTTCCACTGCCCTCAGGAAGGACTAGCACTAAAGAACTGACTTCAGGTGAGACCCACGGAGGCTGGCTCTGTTTAGTACAAATTCAGAGTTCAGGAGAACAGTCCTATGGCAAAGCTCACACATGCATACACACACCAGCAACGATGATAACAATAACAAGAAGAAGAGGAGAGGGAAATAAAATCATATCTGAAGCTGGCAAGATAGACTAGTAGTTAAGAGCACTTTCTGTGTCTCCACCACCCGTGGCATCACAGACATCGGTAACTACAATTCCAAGGGATCCTGTGTTCTCTTTGGGACTTCATAGGTTCCTGCATACTTGCAGGCAGACACTAACACACATAAAATAGAAACCAATATTTTTTTAAAATAGTAGAATTTAAATAAGACTTTCATGGGAGCTGGGCAGACCTCTGTGGCTGGAGATGACGCGAGCTGCTGGTGACTGAGCTCCTAGGCTGGAGACTCCTGCTGACTGCATCTCTCAAAGACAGCACCTGAGACAAGCTTTCTGGGTTGTCCCCAGAGAGCAACCTGTATGAACAGCCTAGGTGGAGTCTGTGAAAACTGCTAGGCTTTCCTTGGTGCTTGGCTGGCATGACCAGGAAGATCAAGTCTGTAGGATTCCTCCCTTGTTTGATGTATAGAAAAACCTCATGGGTTTTCATGCAAAAACCAAGGATGCCTACTTGGACATTTTATATTGAGGGCTTCTATTTTCATTATTAGCTTACAGGAAAATATCTGTGTATCTGATTTATTCACCTTTCTATTTTGCAAAAACATCTTGGTCATTGGCCAGCCACCTGCGGGAAAGCAGAGCTGACTGTCAGACCAGCCACTGTGCAGCTTTCAGAAGAGACAGCCTATGTCCCCAGTTCTGTGCCTGATCTCTGAAATATGCAGGGTTTCAATGCCAAGAATATAAATAGCAGTAGGTTAGCAGTATGAAGGTGCTGTGGGCAATGAGAGCCAGAGGCTGGGAGGAGCCAGAGCTGAGGGAGCACTTCTGGTGGGACGAGGCTCAGGACATAGCCTCATGAAGTCAGAAGGGACACCGCTGAGTTCCTCACATCTGTGAGAGCTGCTTTCATATTCTGTGACATTGGTGTAAAAGAACATCAGAAGTTAGGAATAAAGCACTTCAATGTTAGCAAAATAATTTCCCACAGTCCTGACACCGAACTCTTCCATTTTACTGTATGATGAATAAGAAAACAGAACAAAAGGGTGGAACAAATCCCTATGAAACTTGTCAATCCTAAAACGGATTGTACTAAGGACTTGGAAAGCTATGGGGTTATTTGGAGTTCTATGTTCCGATTTTGATTAATTGCTAAGACAACTTTAATCTTGACAGTATGTGGATATGGAGCCTAAGGTCATGGATGATTGAGGATGAAGGAATGTCCTCCAGGAAGTCAACATAAGAACCCATATCACCTCATATCTACATCTGTGGTCATCTAGGGCTTAACAGAACAAAAGTTAGACTACCATAACTTGGTAACCCCATTCCTGCAATTTTTTAGGTGATGTTCACCAAAGAAATTGTGATGGTTACAGTCAGCTTAGAACCAGGTCAAGGAAGGTGCTGTGCAGTGGGCCTTGGCTTGCTTTAAACATGGAGTATTGGAGTTGTGGGAAGAACTGTGTGGGTTTTGAGGTTATTTCCCGCTGGCAAGCTGACTGACAGTAGCGAGCCACAGCTTCATGATAATAGCAGAAGATGTCGGGCCAGCGACAGATGTTTCTGCTTCTCCCACAGTGCACAACTTCACATTCACAAGGGTTCCTACACGTCTCTGAAGCCTCTCGGAGCCAAGGCCTATGCATCTGGGTCATAGCCCCACCGGAATTCCCAGCTTCCACAGTCGGTCATTAGAATCCCAGACAGTTGAGCATCCAAAGGGACAGTGTTTTAATTGCCACTCTGCTCAGAGAAATACAGTCTCTAGTGCCCAATGCTCTTTGTGTTTGACATCCTCAGAAAGAAATGGACATGAGCAGGCAGTGTCTCCTCAGAAGGTACCCATGGAGGGCCTAAGCAGCCCACACAGGAGAACCCTCAACAAAGTGAGACACCTTTTTATTATCCAAGCATGGTGAGTGATCACCAATGACCACGGCACTGATCATTAGTCCTTCTACCCTATTGTTCTTGAGAGAGAAAGAGAGAAAAACATATCTGTGTCCTGGTACATCCACCAAATCTTACACCGTGCCTTTAAAATTATTTCAACTTGCTTTTGCTGAAGGAATCCGTGAACATTTTTACAATAGAAATGAGTGTTAGCAATTAATGACTATGTACACAGAATGACACTGTTAAAGTATGTACATGTTAAAATATGAGAAGCGTGTCCATGCCCGTTCTCCCTTGCCCTGTGAGACTGACAGTGTCTGTGCACAGAGCCCTCAAAAGCCAACCATGCTTGCTTTGGTCTGTGTTTTGATCTTCTTTCTCTCTTTTAGTCTGGAGACTGTCTCAGCTTCACATTCGCCTTCAAATTTATAGAATATCTAGTGCATTCCTTTGGTCCTTTCTATCGATTGAACTTTTCGAAGAATGACAGAATTTTGCTATTAGAAATGGTAGCCTGATGTTCTTAGGAATAAAACACCTCACCAGCATTTGACTAACCTCAAGTCACTAATCTCATGACCCAGTAAATAGCAAGGCCCACCGATGTGGTGCAGCTCTTCTTGGTCCGTGAGGATTGAACCATGAGGAGAAAACTTGAACCAAGAGGAAAACCAACCTGGTGGTGTGGTTCCACCAGGTGCTGAGGTCCAGGATAGGCACTGTCACAGGTCTGTCACAGTGGATAGGCACTTCAGGGCCCCAGTAATGTTGTTCAGATCAAGGGGCAGGGTGTGTTCACTCCTGTGGTACTTGAGACTTTCTGCTTGGTCGTAGAACAGGGGTCCTGGGCTTGCTACCAGAAACCCAAGACGTCTGGGTAAGGACAGTGAGTTCAGGTAGGAGGGTTTTCTAGGCTCTAGACCTATACATCACCTGCTTCTGTACCCATTTGTTGTTAGAGACAGAGCAGCATTTTCTGAAGAACATTGCTCAAAGACAGGAGTGTCACTTGACCTTCAAGTCCACTCTCAGACTTGAAATCCTGCTTGGTTCCTTCATCTGTGTATTCAGCCAAAGCTGCCTCTCCGATGAGGATTTCTGCCTGGTCATTACCACCTGCCTGCTGAAGTTAGTGTCTTCTTTTCTTGGACTATGTTGGCTTCTGAGGTTCCAGGCAGTGCCCTGTGTTTTTCTCTCTAAGGCCTAGATCTGGCTTATCTTTTCATGTTGCTTCTTCCATTATGCCCCTGACATAAACCTCTGTCCATATTCTCTGGGCTTGCATTAAGACTCCTGGGCACGGGGAGCAGCTGTGGCTTTTCTAGGTGACACAACTCACTGGAGAGACACCACATGAGGTGACACAGATAATCCCCACAGTCTGTGCCACTCAGATATAGAAGTGTGCTGCCCAACCTTACCTGAGTGCCCTGCTTTGCTTGGAGAAGACCTGAGAGCAGCAGTAGGCCACACATTGTGTGTAAGAATGTGATATATGCCTACCATGTTGTGGGAACCTTCTAGGAGGTTAATCTGTAATTTAAAACACTCTGGGAACATAAAAGTATGCATACATGATTTTCTTGCACCAAAATATACCGGGAGCTCCAAGGAAGGAGAGGAGGATTTTCTACCTGGGGCTTAGGCACTGGAATGAGAGATTGTGCCAGGCTGATCTCAGATGCAGGGAGTAAGAGGGGGTGGTGGTAGCAGCAGGCTAGGAACATAAGCATAGCTGGGGAGAGAGCAGAAGGATATTGTAGCCCTGAGAGTGGAGATACACTGAGGGCTTTGAAGAAACAGTGTCTCCAGATGAGCTATATTTTAGGAAGGCCAGGGCATCCTTGAAAATGAAGAAACATGACAAGCAAATAGCATTCCATAGGAGTGAAAACTGGTGGGCAAAAGTAATTCCCCAAAGCCGTTTCTACAGATGGGGAAGCAAGAAGCCAAACTGCAAGGAGACAAGAACAGAAAGGCCTGACGGCTGGAATGTGCAGTGCCACCCTAAGGATGTTCCATGGAAGAAGGTTGCTCAAAGTTCAAGGAAATCTCCTTTTGTGGGAATGTCTAAGCCTGTTCCTATGCAAGAGCACCGCTAAAGGAAGATGTGGAGGAGATCAGGCAGGGGCCATGCCCAGCAGGAGGCAGCAGGAAGTGATAGTTCTCAGACTCTGCCCTTCAGGCAAAGAGGGATCAGAGTAAGCTGGAAAGGGAAGGTTCCAGCTACAAGGCCCCGGTCATATCCGGAGTACGCCAGTCCTTCATGACAGAGGCCAGAGCAGAACTACTTAAGTCTCAGAACTAGCCTTGAAGAGTGGGGTCTGTTCCCAGACAGATAGGATGTGGTCACTGGATCTTAGTCCAAGGCACTGACTGCCAACCTTCCAGGGCCTAGGCACCCTCTGGTTCTACATTGGTACAACTCTGTCCTGGCTACAGCTGAATGGTGGCTTGGCATTATCTTCCATGAGGGGTTGGACTCACAGCTGCCTGGAGTATCCAGCACTTTGGTCTCCTTGCCTGGGTCAGTTCCAGCTTAGATGTGTCAGGCCCTACTGGTAGATATACTGGGATGGTCCTGATCATAAATCTGAGGGAGATTATCTTGCGATCCACTGGCAGGATTTCCCATGCCGTTGATGTAGTCTCCAGATGGGATCTGCTGCTATGCAAAACGTCTCCCTACTCTGCCCAGCCTTAAACTCCCTTAGGTAACAGCAGGCCCTGGGCCACAGCTGACCTTGGAGAAAAGCTTCTGGAGTATTTTATGTGGGAGCAAATTATGCTGTCAGTATAATTTAGCTTAGCACCTTGGGTTGTTTCTGGTCTGAATCATGGTACAAACTCAGTTCAAGTTCCAGAACCTGGTCCCCACCTTTGAGACCCACTTGAACCCAGAATAAAGCTGCTGCTGTAGATTCAGAAGCCTGATGTGAGCTGACTCCGCAGTCCTGGAAATGCTGTTTCCAGTCCTTGGTTGGTCACTAATCCTAGTGAGTCAGAGGATCAACATTTTGCAAATATTCAGCACGCACATTGGTTTGTCAAACAGGTACCCACATTGTGTCGCCTTAGTACCCACTGTCCATATGGTACCACATGAGGGTCCCAGGCCACTTCAGGTAGAAGACAGTGTCCTATGTTAAGGACGAGATTCTGCACTCAGTTGTTAGGTGCCAGTGACTAAGCAGGTCTCCCCACATAGATTATAGTGACTCTGGCTGGATTGTACTAATATTGGGAATTTATTGGATTTGGCAGAGTTCCCCCCAAAAAAACAATATATTAGGTTCTGTCCAGATCCACATATTACTTAGCAAAATGCTTTTGTTCATTTAGAAGCTTGGGTTGTTTCTGGGTCTGAATTATGGTACAAACTTAGCTCAAGTTCCAGAACCTGGTGCCCACATTTGGGACCCACCTGAACCCAGAATAAAGCTGCTGCTGTAGATTCAGAGGCCTGATGTGAGCTGACTCCCCAGCTATCCACGCAGTGTCCTGGAAATGATGTTTCCAGTCCTTGGTTGGTCGCAAATCCTCCCCCTAGAGGTTGGGAATGAGATTCTAGCCACACCCTGGTTAGAATCCGAGCATTTTACCTGGTTTCTGCACAGTACCCATGTGGCACTCCAAACACATGGAGTCCTGGCCTGTAGAGTCTTCAGTCCTGACTTGATTAGGTCATTTCTCTTACGCTGAGAGTGGTCCCATTGACCAGCACTCCCAGACTAAGCCTCTGCTACCCTTTCTTGCAAGGAAAAACTTGTCAAGAAGCTCCTGGGAGACACAGTGTGTCTTCCTTTCACAGTGTGGCACCAAGCACAGCAGACTCCCCTTTGAAAGCCTGATAGTTCCCAATGTATAAGCAGCATGCCCATAATTCATTTAAAAGCTGCAGTCAGTAGATAGGAGCATCTGTCTCTGTGGATGGTTAGGTTCCTGACATACCCTAAGCCTTTTCCATTAATAATCTTTTGACTAGCCCGCAGTGTGTGATCATCTATACCCACATTAACAGTCTCCTGAGAGGAGCATACATTCTAAAGAGCACTTCGTTCATTGGTCTTGACAGGCTATTGCATTGGGTATTTCCTTCAAAAGGTTTCTTTGCTGTGCTTCTCTCCCAGTTCAGTGACTGTCATTATTCCTAATTGTGGCTTTCCTAAAATGGCATTTGGCAACATACCTAGATGAGCTAATGCATGGATGGAGTACTGATCTCACTGGCAATATTTTAAGAACAAATGAAACACCCTTAGAACAAAAGAAAAGGATGGGGGTTCTCACTTGCAGAACTATAACCGTGCTCTACCCTCAGACTAGCTAACTGGGACTCTAGGGCACTCAGAAGAATTGTTAGCCACTTGAGAAGCCAGCATCTACAGAGAAAGCCAGCATAGTACATTCACATTCTTAGGAGCTGTGAAATCCTGACCCAGGTGGTCCACATCCTGCTTCCTGTGTAGATTTATTTATTGCTCTGGAGCCTTGTGTACAGTGAACATTTAGACAGAAATCCTTGGTTACAAACTGCCTGTATGGACCTTGTGACTTTTCTTAGGGGAGATGTGAGCAAGCATAGTCACCCTGGACAGGGCACCAACAACAGGCAAAAGAAGCCATTCCACCAAAGTCTAGCTTGATGAACCATTAAGTTTATTAGGATTAGTTATGGAGCATGAGTGGAACAGCAACACTGGAATTCCCTGTACAGTTTCCAGGTAGCAACAATATAGAGTCTTCTCTCCCCTCCACCACGAAATTGCTTACTGCTTGTATCACTACGGGAAGGGAGTCCATAAGTCTCTCCTTCACATAGGAGTATTCAAACTTGGAGAAAAGTTTGCACAGCAGTTTGGCAGCTTGTGAGGCAGCTGTTCAGAGAGCATCCACATCTGTAACCATGCTGCTTGTTCAGGAGTTAATGCATTTGCCCTGCATGCTCAGTTCAGGTGGAGGACACGAGTATCCCACTAACACTACATACACAAAAATGGTATTATTTAAGATTTCTGAGCTGCAAGCCAAAGTGAAGTCATGATGAAAATATTGCTAAATGTCTGTGGGTCACACCTCAGTTGAGCCTGCAAGGCTCCAGGAGATGTAAGTAGGCTGAGGGTAAATATTCCACACAGTTAGGATTTGGCCTCTACACTGTCGTCAGCCTGACGGGTAGGCTAGCTTAGGCCAACCCTATGTATGGTCTTTGGGTCTGAGCAGTCAAGGGAGAAAGCAGCTGTCCTGGACCCTGCGTTGCTCCTCTTCACCAGGGCTCCTTTGGAAGACCACTGAGTATTTACTTTTTCTGAGCACAATGCAGAGAAATGATCACCCTCCTTTATCAAGACAACATAGTGTCTTTGTGAGGCCAACAAGCAGGAGTCTGAGACAATTCAGGTCAAAATGGATTGTCATAGTTCAGAGGAGGACAAACCACTTGTGAAAATTATCTTTTCCAATTCAATTTCCAATTCCATCCTGCTCTGTGTCTCTTAAGTTGATGACAGGCATAGAGGATCGGTAGGTTTGATGGCAAAATGATGATTAGTTTTTCCGAAACTC
Source organism: Dicrostonyx torquatus (assembly GCA_028555095.1). Taxonomy (NCBI): domain Eukaryota; kingdom Metazoa; phylum Chordata; class Mammalia; order Rodentia; family Cricetidae; genus Dicrostonyx; species Dicrostonyx torquatus. Next base: position 4,357,134 of record JAQHUG010000168.1, on the reverse strand, counting down.
TGCTGCTTTGAAATTGTAACTTCCTCGCTCAACAGGCCCTGGGGGAAAGACCAAGGGCTGCACAAGTGCACCTTGAACATGTGAGCTCCAGGAAGGTGTCCCTTACACAGATGTGCCTAACATAGGTGGACCTTAGACAGGTGTGTCTACACAAGAGACCCCAGTAAATACCCTGCCCAAGTGAGCTCCCAAGGTGTGTCCTGGGCAAGTGTGCCTCGCACAGGATCACTCTGGAAAGATGCCCCCTGCACAGAGGAGCCCTAAATCAGTGAACTCCAGGAAGGTGAACCATATACAAATGAGCCCTAAGAAGATATGCCCTGCACAAGTGGGCAAACATAAACATTGGTGGGTGTGTTAGTATGGGCTCTATTCTTGGGTTATCTTCCCAACAGGGCCTCAGAAGCAGTCAGCATTATCTGTTTTAGTATCTACTAATGGCTTATACCTGAATTTGCTGTTTGTAGAAGAAATATGTTTGTAGAATACATACTCTTTGTTTATTATGCTGATTCTTCACATATTCAACTAGTGGTCTCAAAATTATTCTTCAACTAGGAAAGAACTGCAATTCCTTTAAAAAGGCAAGCCCATGCATTCGTTTTATCCCTCTTCTCTATTTAATTACTATATTTCCTATCGATTATTTCATAAACATAATGGATACTAAGGACTTGAAAATGGGGATTTAACTGTTAAAATCAGACTATGGAATATCTTGCTGCCAATGAAAATAACCATATTCTACACACATAACATGACAAATGTGATAACCTGGTTACATGGGAAGACAATAAATGATATCCTTCCTTGTAAAACAAAGTCCTATGACCTCTCTTCATGTATGTATGTCTGAGATTGTGGTGATGAGTGGACCCACGGAGGACCCAGGGTAAAGGCCCTGAGTTGGACCTAGGTAGGTCCTCTGCACCTCCACCTACAGTTTATGAACAGGTGGTACGTGTGGAATGCTATATCCTTCTCCCTTAGCTGGGTAATATGGCACAGGGAAGACTCATCGGGAGAAAGGACGGTTGGAGATGACAGATGGATCTTGGGTACTTGTTGAGAGGAGAAAGCTATCTGGAAACTTGCTTATGTGTTCCCAAGGTTAAGCTGACCCAGCAAGATGGCCTGCAGGGCCATTGCAGCATTCAGTCCAAGGATAACACTGAGGAAGCTCCAGTGAGGGAGCTTCTGAGCAGGCTAATGCTACACTGCAGCATAAAATAGCCACCGGGGCTTTTGGCTCAGCCCCTGCACAGCTGTGTCATATGTAAAATGGGGGTCCTTTTGATGCTTTACCTGGAGGCATGAGTCTGAAGGACTTACAGGGTACGCTCGAGAGGATCTGCTCTGCTCCTGGCTCTCCTCCTTGGATCATGACCTAGGAAGCCTGGCACATCCATAGAATCCAAGAGGAACTCTAATTCTGTGTCCTGCCAGATGGTTATTCTGGCCACAGCAAATCTGTGCAAGGAATGGCCAGGGTACAAGAAGTACTTTGTCTGGTTCTTCCTGAGGTAAGAAAAAAGAAAAAAAAACACTTTCTATAATAAAAACTTGACCTTATCTCATGTCTCCATCAAGAGCCAGTTGAGCTGAGCTGCCCTCACCACTTTCCTTCCTATTAGTAAGTTGCAATGACTTTTTGATCTCTCTCTTCTGCATCCTTCTTATCTTCTCACATTAAAGCACTTGTGCACTCACAACCCCACTGCTCAGATGGGACACGTGCCCAAGGGAGAATGTTGAGGTGAGGTGCACGTTCCCTGGCTCAGATGGGACACGTGCCCAGGAGAGAATGCTGACGTGAGGTGCACGGTCCCTAGCCCCACTGCTCAGATGGGACATGTGCCCAGGGGAGATGATGAGGTGAGGTGCACGGACCCCCGGCCCCACTGCTCAGATGGGACACGTGCCCAAGGGAGAATGTTGAGGTGAGGTGCACGGTCCCTGGCTCAGATGGGACACGTGCCCAGGGGAGATGCTGAGGTGAGGTGCACGGGCCCTCGGCCCCACTGCTCTGGTGGGACACATGGCCAGGGGAGAATGCTGAGGTGAGGTGCACGGTCCCTGGCCCCACTGCTCAGATGGGACACGTGCCCAGGGGAGATGCTGAGCTGAGGTGCACGGTTCCTCCCTCCCCCCGCCCTGTCCCAACTGCTACATCAACATGTTTCCTAACTTCATTTCCAAGACTTTTGTGTTCTGCTTTAGACTTCACATTCGCCTCCCAGAGGAGGAAAATGGCATCCAGGGGTGTTTCTGCTACTGCTAGGCAGTAGAGAATCCTCTGGATATCAGCTTTAGAATTTCTGACAGCACTTGTGTGGACAGCTTTGTGGGAACTGCAAAGAAGGGTCCATGAAGACTCAGGGACAGGAATGGAAGGTTTTTAAGTATCCAGTCCCCGGGGCTGGTCATAAGGTCTTTGGACGTTGTCAGAATAGAAGCGTTCACTCCTCAGCTCTTGCAATTATTGCAAGATGATAAGAGACTGACAAGGCTGTACAAACTGAGTTCGCCGTGAGCACTCGCCCTGCCTCATTTCTGGGTGAGAACTGGCTGGGCGAGCCTGCCCTGCCTCATTTCCGCAAGAAGTTTTGCTTCTGTGATTTCAAACTTAGAATTTTTTGAATGTTGGAAGGAAGATGTCCCTTCATGTTGCTTTCCATTGGAAGCACTACCCAAATTAGCTAGTGTCATCCTTGGCTGCACACCGTGGACACAACCAAGGAGGAAGGGTCCAATGAGCCTCTCCCAGCCATACAGCTCTCACATGACTCCATTGTGGTCCTTCATACTGGTGAGGTCAGCCCTTCCAGGGCATTCCATTCTAGGGGGAATAACGCCTAGGCACATCAGGCGTGCCCACAGCCCAGCATGAGTGTGGACAAGCCCAGGTTGCATAGACAGAACCCACAGTAACTGCTGGGCTTGCAGAACCTGCCCCTAACCTCATTGAGCAGGAAAATACTGAAGGAAGTGAAGCTGAAGCTCATGTCTCTAGAAAACTAATACAAAATCCCTTTGGGAAGATATAAAGGATACTAAGAGAATGTCAGAAGACCTAGTGACTTAGTACCCCAAGTTTTGTAGGCTCCCTCAAATGCTGGTATAGTAGATCTCCCAAGTGGATGTCTAAGAAAACTACACAGGAAGAACCAGATCAATAAACCCAGCCAGCCAAAGCCCAAAGGAAAGTATCGTTCAGTGTCGTAGGTGTCTGAACATGTTTTAGGTCTATGACTGATGAACCCTGCTCTAACTAGGCTCAGCTCATGAGACCATTAACTTTACCCTCGAATAGTCCAGACTTGGGTTTCAACAAGACTCAGTACCGTGAGGAACCCAGTTTACCACACTGAAGGTGCAAAGCAGAAAAAAAAAAGTAACCACTCTCTCTTTTATTTTAAAATGTGGTACAGAGATACAATGGGATCTTGTTCAGCATTATACAAGAGAAAATTTATGCCATTTGCCATATTATGATGGGCCCAGAGGACTTGATGCAATGCATAGTAGAATATGCCAGACCAAGACAGACAAGAACTACCCAACCCTCTTATGTGGAATCTAAACTTGTCTCATGGAGCAAAATGTAGAATGGTGTCACCAAAGACCAACTTTGGGTGCTGTGTAGATGGCAAGAAGTTTCAATTGGGTGATAAAAACATGGTCTAGTGACCTATTGCAGAAAGGGGTGACTACAGTTCATTTAAACCAGAACGCTAAGATAATTAATTTTAAATGTTCACCTATCCTTCAATATACACATTGTATCAAAACATCTCAGCTACCCTGTAAGTATGTACAATTATTAGTTGTCAGAAATAAAACTTTTAAAAGTACACAGTGCACACTAAATTATTCACGTGCTTTCGACCACAGGCCTGTTGCTTTCTTCAGGGGTATTCAAATGAACACCCAAGCTACTCCTGTCTCAACAGCGCCCTGTGAGTGTCTCATAGAAAAATGCTTTGATGGCTATGTAACGAGTAGTTTCCTTCTTGCCGAGCATTTAGATGGTCACTCATTCTCCTGTCCCCTTCTAAGCAGTGTATTCTCATGGCTCATGATTTGCACCTAATTCTTTGCTTCTCCTTCCAGGCTGCAGTGGTGTCTGGGACAATATCACATGCTGGCGCCCTGCAGACATTGGAGAAACCGTCACAGTGCCCTGCCCCAAAGTGTTCAGCAACTTCTACAGCAGACCAGGTATGATGTCTGCATTGATTCCTGGGCTCAAAGATGTTTGTATCTGAGGGTAAGCTTTTCCATCACAGTAACAAGAATCTGGGCCTTGCTTCTTTGGTAGCTATGCTCCCTGGTGCTAAGGGAGCAGGAGAACATGTGGCTCATGGTGGGGGAGTTTCTTTTAAGGAAGCAGGAGTAGCTCATTCACTGAAGTGTGGATGGGCAAGCAGGGAAATGCAGAGGGAAAGGCTGGGTGACACTCACTGCAGTTAAAGCAGGAAAAACGGGCATGCGGTGATAATGGAGATTAGGAGAAAGGGCAAGGTTACTGTTAGCCTAAGAGAGATTTCCACAGGTTAAGGTTAGGGAGAGAGTTTGCAGCCACCTCAGCCCCACTGTGCTGTGTTGTCCTTTATGCATGTCTCAGGATCCAGGTGTTCCTGCGTTTTTCATACATGGCTCAGGATCCATGCATTCATAACATGGAGGAATTTGTCTAGAAATGTACAGAATAGAAGACATAACTCGAACAAGGGAAGTACAATGCTTTGGAAAACTGGAAATTTTGTTTCTGGTCAGATACTATAGGGCAAAACACTTTAAGGAATGAGAATGTTGACACTTAAAGCAGGGAATTCGGCTGACTAGAACGGAGAAAAGCAGTGAGAGGAGGCTTGCTCTCCTACTGGGGAGCTGTGTCTCTAACATACCGCATCGCTCACTCATGGTCACGTTAGAGGAGCTCAGCCATTCTCAAGATTCTGTCCTCTAGAAGCTCTCCTTCAGTTCAGACATCAACAGCTCCTGGAGGGCCTTGGCCAGGAGTGCCAAGAGATAGTTCACCCTGAATATTGATAGGTAGATGTGGCCTGAGTCAGAGTCCTCAGGAAGGATGCCAGTAGTTCCCCAGAGAAAGTGTTGGGAGATTGGAACCTAGAGTCTTCCAGAGACTGTGGATTTGAGTCTGCCCAGCAGTGTTGTTTTCAGAATCACCAGCCTAGAAGGAACTGCTAATGCAGATTCCCAGATAAGAGACAAGTTCCCGGTCTGACTGCTTGCTACCAGTGAACAGGTGACCTTCACCATGTAGAAAATACTGCAGTGCCTTTGAGTCAGAAACCCTATCTCCTGCTCAGGCTCAAACATTGCCTGGCCTCCAGGATTTTAGTCTCCCAGCTGTAGGATGAGGACAGCAATGGTAACCACACCTGCCTGTCAAGTGCACTCTGAAAATAAAGAGGTTTGTAAAGGAAGACCCTTGTTACACTGAAATGTCCTAGACTCTGTGGGTCCTATGAGTGGCCTGGGCAAGGGATAGAAGCTCCACGAAGGAGGAAGACATGTGTCCTGGGGGCCTGGAATAAGAATCTGACCTGGTCACTTTAAATCACTAATGTCCTTGTCTGCTCCTTTCCCACCAGGTCTATCCAGAGCTTCATACTCTTTCTGCTTGATGTGGTCACCTGCCACATTCTTGTAAATAGAGTGAATGCTTCATTTGTGAATTTACCATAAATATGAGTATAGGAATACCACAAATGTTTCTTGCTATTTAAATCTCAATCACGTATTTTCCTCCAACTGATAGCCACATGAAAACTGCACTACACTGCTTCTTAGGTATTGAAGAGTGAGGAGCAGACCAGATGGAAAGGGGAGCAAGGATTGAAAGCTAAAGAAGAAGAAAGCTATCTCCAGAGTTCCTGGGCCTAGCCACCACCACTCTAATAGACACAAACATCAGAATGTGCTAAGGGTCTTGGTTAGGCTTCAGAATAACAGCTCTGCAGTTTCAGCGGCTGTGATTAGTACTTGCTTCTGCTTTTACTGTCTTGTGATACAATGTGTCCACTTGTGTCTCCCCCGCCCTGGCAGGCTTGTCTCAGAGAGGAAACTATGCAGGGCAACTGAGGATGGACTTTTGGGTGGTCTCAGTGGCTTGTTGATTAGGGCTTCAGCTTCAACTTGTCTGCATCCTGCATCCTGAGGTTACTTTTCAAGGACCAAACATCTGAAATTTACTTTCCAGGAAACATAAGCAAAAACTGCACTAGTGATGGGTGGTCGGAGACATTTCCAGATTTCATAGATGCATGTGGCTACAGCGACCCCGAGGATGAGAGTAAGGTAGGTGCTCGGCCGGCCATAAAGCTCTGCTCCCTGACATTGCACACGACAGCATTCTCCACAGGTCTCCTTTCCGTTGTAGTGCAGCTTCTCCTTCCCCACTTGGCCCCTGAGCTGCTCTGGCCTTTGGGATTTGCTGACTCTGCCTAATTTTGGAGGCTCAGGAAGGCCAGCTTTCCTTGCCTGTCAACATGTCTTGGTGGTAAAGCTTCCTGCTTCTGGGGGTCTTCTGAGCTATGAATCCTCCTTGCTATCTGGATCTTTTCACCTCATTTATAGTTTCATCATCGACTGGGTTCCTGGGAAGCTGGTTCAGAAGTTCTTAGTCTGAGCCCATAAATAGAATATCCCATAGATAGAGTGCCAGAAATCTTCATAAGCTCAGAGGCAGTGTCTGTAGCTCCTGGTGTCTTACCTCAGGCCACTCATGCCAAGTGCCAAGAGTCTCTAAAGTCATAGCTACAGAACTTACACAACCATTTCTAAGATTAAGAGTACCACATTCAAGAGTAGATCTTCCTGTAAGAATGTAATTGTTGGTGATATGGACATCCTAATGGGAGTGCATCCACACTCAGTCCTGTACCTCTGCTTGGCTCCACAAACTCTGGCAGCTTTGCGCATCTCTGCAGCACTGTCATTGTGTTTTATCTTTGTCTCATCCTCCTCCTCAGCCTGGGTCATCTTCTTACTGCGAGGAGCTCCTTGCAGTCCCACAGTTAGGTATGTACATACATGCCGACTGCTCAGTAAGGTACTCTGTATCCCTATACAGATGCTACAGAGAGTCAGTAAATAGCCAGACACAACAGTCACTGATGTTTCAAGTTGCCTCCTGTCTGTTACAAATGCCCTCCCATCAACCATGCTAGCAGTGCTGATTCTGAGAGTTGACCCATTTGTTCCTTTCCCCAGACTAATTGCTTTCCTTTCTTTATTAAGAATTATAATTCAAAGCCAAAAGATTGTGAAACTCAAGGAAAGAAACGTCATGTCTTTAAGAATGCTCCACTGGTTGACAGTACTGCACACTGGTCAGTGGTTAGTAGTGTCTCCACTGGTTGACAGTACTGTAACATGAGGGCCTGCTTGTTGGGGTTTCTGTCCAGCCCAGTTCCCACAGTTATTATGTCCCAAAAGAAAATCACACAGAGGTCTATATCAATGATAAACTGATTGGCCCATTAGCTCAGGCTTCTTATTAACTCTTATAACGTATATTAACCCATTATTCTTATCTATATTAGCCACATGGCTCAGTATCTTTTTCAGCAGGGCAGGTCACATTCTGCTTCTTTGTTGTCTGGACAGGACTGGGGAGGAATGGGCTTTCTCCCTCCCAGAATTCTTCTGTTTTCTTTGCTCCGCCTCTACTTCCTGCCTGGCTACTGACCAATCAGCATTTATTTAAAACATAATTAACAGAATACAGAATCGTCCCATACCACAGTACTGCACACTGGTCAGCGGTTAGTAGCATGGCAACCTGAGAGTTGCATGTGTACTGTGAACCAGACAAGATACCTCTCACTCCAGCTTGATGGCACTGAGTCCATGTGTGGCGGGAGGGGGTTGTTACTCAGGCTGGGAGAAAAGCTGGGATTTGCTGGCCTTCATCTGTCTGATTTTTACAGCCTTCCATTGCTCCCCATACTTTCTTTTTCTCCACTAGAGAGGGCAACCACTGGCCTCCTACCCTCTTCAGCCCTGTTATTGGTGGTCTCAGCTCTGGGCTGGGATGCTGGCCGGGACTCCAGCCGGTTAGCACAGTCAGAACACTGTGGAAAGGGGCCTGCACTGCATCCTGCAGAGTGAAACACTGTTGAGAGAAGAACCAGTAGAGTGTTGGAGGCCAGGATTCCTCACATCCAAACAGATGCCAGCTCATTTCTGACCTACTACACCACCCAGGAGCCCATGTGGGAAGAGGGAACCTGTTCCCCATGATGCACACAGTTGATGGCCTGATTCTGCTGTGTGGCATCACTTTGTACCACTCCCTAAGAAAGCAGATTTCTTTTCTGGACAGTGACACTGTGGTGCTGCCCGCCTGTTCTGTTGTGTATAATCACTACCATTAGCTTCTCTGTGACAAGTGCATCCCGTGTTCTCTGTGGCTATGACTATTGGTGAAGTCGTGGGTGGTACCTACTCCCCTAGAACTACAACATGCCACTGAGCACATAGGACAATTGTGTGATCTGGACTTGGTGATTACAGATTGTTCTGAATTTCATGTCACTGAGCCCCACCCACATATCCAGGAGAGCAGCCTCAAGAGGAGGTTCATTAACCTGAGTCAGGCTCTTGAGCCCAGAGAATGCAGACAAATGGCAGCTACTCTGGATGCACTTGAAGTTGAGGTGCAGAGACTACTAAAGCAGATGTGTCCTCCCTAGGTCACCTGCATCCCCCATGTGTGACTAGATGCCCGAATTCTCAGACTTCTCTGCTTCTTCCTCATTTTTCAAACCCCTGAAATGGTTGTTTCTGCCACATTTGTTAATGGTACCATCCTTGGTGTCACCTTGCTGCCAAGTGACACTTAGCGTTTCACCCTTTTATACATTGGATCCCACAAGTATGGCCCCCGATTCCATAAGGGCCTTCAGTAGGAGCACAACGGCAAAGCTCTGGGCAGCCTGGCCTGTGTTCTTAGTAGCCCCTTTCTCATCTGGATATTGAGACTGGGAAAGCCCATCTGAGAACTCGGATGGTCCTTTTCATGTAGAGTAAGCTTGTTTTTACAGAAGGCATGAGTGTATGTTGAACTCCTGAAGGTATTTGGTGGGTTGTCTCTAGGAAACTGCCGTGTGGCCTTCCGGGAGTGGGGAATCCTCTCAGTTCAAGCACTGGTTCTGAGGGATGGTTTCTTAAGTCCTGTCCTGAGTGTCCTATGTTCTTATCTAATGCTGAGATGATGGCCATGGAGCAGGGTTTTGACTCTGTCCCTCTGAACTTGGTCAACTGGGACGCATCACCTGCTTAGGGACCATGTGGGCAGATGAAGCAGCTATAAGTCTCAGGGCTTCTGTGAAGATGTAGAGCTGGGAGGAGTCCCACATCTAGATGGGATTGTCTGCCCTGACAGCATACGGACTTTGTTTCATTTCTGAACATAGACAGATGTGCAGGTGCTGAGCGGTGTCCTTAAACTGCATTGTCACTATCTTCCTAACCCCATGTGCAGCTCCCTGGAGGCATGTGCAGACACTCACTCAAGCCTTCGTTCTCTTGTGCATGAGCTCCTGTGTACGGAGATCTCTGGGAGCCTGCATTCGGGGCTCTCGTCAATTATGAAAGATTGATGGGAATCCAAGAGGTTCCCATATGTCCCCACAGAACAAGACATCTCTTATCCTTGGTTTCTCCTACATAATACTCAGGAAGTGTTTCTAGAGTTCCTGAGACACTGAAAAACTCCTCAGTCCCATTTGGTGCTTCTGAGGGGGCTATAATTAAATCCTGCCTATGTGAGGCCCAGCTTCTGATCCCTTGTGCATTCTGTCTATTTTAAAGAACTATTTTTGTTCTTAATTAAACATTTCAGAGATTCTTCAAATAGAATAAATTTATAATAATGGATTAAAAAGTCAAAATATTTCAATGCAAATGCAATGGAAATGATGGACCAAAGTCAAAATGAGTACTTCTTCCAAATTGCAGTTTCCACACTTTAAATACTCTAGACACTGGGTTGTTTCAGAGACTCATTGAAATATGAAACTATGGCAAATGCAATGCCATCAGGATATCCTGAGCACTGGGACAGACTCCAGCTGAGCTCCAGGCACGCACTGCCCGAGCTGAGTGTTGTCAAGACTAGCTCTTTTTGTCTTTTTTTACTGAAATTTCATTGAATATATTCTGATAGTGGTTTCTCTCCCCCATCTCCTCCCAGATCCTTTCCATACTGCCATCCATCCAACTCAGTGGCTTCTTTCTTTCTTTTCAGAAAACTAACAGACAAATAAAAATAAAAAAAAACAGAATAAAGTAAACAGTGGGAAAACACAGGAAACACCAGAGAGAAAGAAAGACAGAGAGAACCCACAAAAACACTAAATTAGAAACCACAATATACATTCAAAAGACCAGTAAGACAGTAAGATAGAAAATGCCCCAGCAAAGCAATATGAGACAAAAAGAATCTATAGAACTGTCATTGAGTTTATCACTCTCTAATCGGATTTAGAACCCACTCCACAAAATGGAACTCATGCCCAGCAGGCTCGGGTGCCTGAGAGCCTAGGGAAAGCCCAGCTCTTCTGCCTGCAACAGCTTGAACTTTGCCTCAGCTGCTCCCCTTCTCCTCAGATTTGTGTTTCGGGGGGTACCCCAGTCACGTATAGTCAGATAATTAGACTTCACAAAAATTATAGACTTAGCTACAAATGAAAGAAGAAAAAGATAAGTTGACAGTGCCGGGAATCTCTTGGAGGGGGGTGTTAAGGCCCTCAAGACTTCGGCATAGTGCCCAGAGCTATCTATATGGTCATAGCTCACTTGAGAACAAGAAGATGTCTTTGCTATGCCTTTCCCACCTGGCTCTCAAATAAAAGAACACTTTGGCTAAATTTAGAAGAGAGCTTTTGGTACTTGTGTCAAGTAGACACATTTCTTCCATATTATTTGATATTTCTAAAAATATTTATACCCTCTCCTCCCAGCCTCCAGTAGCCATTCTTCCTAATAGGGTTCCTCATACTTATGCCTGATGGCACAGAGCACAGCACCAGCCCTCAGGCTCTGTGAGTGCCCTTGACCCATAACAGCCTAATGGCAACCCACTGTTGTCCTGGGAATGGAAGGAGGAATCCCACAGAGACCTTCTATGACAACAGTTCCAGGGCTTACCCAGTGACAGATTCCAGCAGGAGCTCCCACAGACACAGGCATTTGCTCATTTAGTTATAGGCCATGTTCAGTCCAGGCCACAGTGTCTCTGTTTCACCTCACATCAAATGGCACGTGCTTCATAGTGTTTAAGGCACATGGTCTGTCAAGCTTAAGGCCAGCCAGCTGCTTATGGCAGCAAAGTCAAGTCAGCTGTGCACAACTTGAAAAGGCTAGACAAGGAGCTACCATCACCAATAGTGGAATCACAGAGAGCTGGAATCACAGTTGTTCACTGGAGCCTAAGGCTGAAACTGCCTTATGAAGGCAGACTCAGTTATCAGTCACACTTATTCCTGACTCAACAGAAGCTTCACACATGGACTTGATGCTTTGCAGTAAACCACTAATTCTCTCCAAGGTCAAAGGAGAAGCAAGACAGTAAAAGGCTGCCCAGGAACAGGTTATTTTTTTCAGATTCTTAAAATCCTTCCTTTGAGAAATACTACCCTAAAACTGGAAGTCAATGTATACCAGAAAATGAAAGGACAGAGGAGCAATTCATGAAGATGGTCACCCAGCAAAAGCACAGCTAACCAGACATGGCTCAAAGGGCTTCTCTTTCTCTCTCTCTCTCTCTCTCTCTCTCTCTCTCTCTCTCTCTCTCTCTCTCTCTCACACACACACACACACACACACACACACNCACACACACACACACACACACACACACACTCTTCTTAGAGTTAAGACAGTAGCCATAAAATGTGGGAATTCCTTGGGAATTTGGCCCAGCAGGTGACAAAATTCCTTGTGTAGGTGTCCTATCTGGGAATTGTGCTAGAGTGCCTGTCCTTAAGCCTCCTTTCTTTGGCCTTGTACATGAGCAGCCTTGTATGGGAGTGATGTAACCAAAACTCAGGCTCTGGGTGCAGCAAGTGAAGATTGGCTCAGGACAGGGCCTGTGAACTGCCAGGAGGAAAGCAGAGGCCTTGGAGAAAGTCAAAACTTACGATGACCATTGCCAGTACACTCTGAGAACCACTGGTCCACCTCGCTTCTCAGGGACGCACAGTACACTCTGAGAACCACTGGTCCACATCATTTCTCCGGGATGCACAGTACACTCTGAGAATCACTGGTCCACCTCGCTTCTCAGGGACGCACAGTACACTCTGAGAACCACTGGTCCACCTCGCTTCTCAGGGACGCACAGTACACTCTGAGAACCACTGGTCCACGTCACTTCTTAGGGATGCACAGTATGGATTTCAGACTAGCAACTCAAGGTCCTAAGAAGGAACAAAGCAAGTTTACAAGTGGGTTTCTAACCTGGGACTCCCAGGAATTCCCCAGCCTATCACATCCGGTGATGAGGAACCCAAATGACCTGAGGATAGGTTTCATGCAAACCAAGTAGCAAGAATTATTTTTGTGCTTACACAAAATCAAATTTTAGGTCCTTAGAAAATAATACTTTCATTTGCCCCATTTGTCTTTTAACCTTGTGCTGTGTTGGGACAGTGGGGAAATGACTGATACCCTGTGTCCCCACTGTCTTGTTTGTTTGTGTGTGTTTGAGACAGAGCCTCACTCTGCAGTACAAGGCCCCAAACACCTCATCTTTTCTGCCTCAGCCTCCAGAGTTCTTTCCTTCCTTTCTAAGAGTCTATCTTGATTTTTCTGGAACCTTAAATCAAAATAAATTTTTCTTTAAAAATAAAAATCCATCTTGAGATAAATTACCTTCCAAGATAGATCAAGAGCCCCACACAAAGTCCTTGGTCCTCTCCTACCTGCAGCAGCTCTCTGTGGTAGATGCAGATCCTCCACAGAAAGGTTGAAAATGCTCCAGGTTCATGAGAACATATAGGAAGTCCAGGATTTCTGGTGAGCTAAATTCTCAGCTCTTCCCCATCTCCCCAGAGTTCTGAAGTCATCTCCTCAGGATACTCTGGGTCATGCCATGTCAAACAGTCCTTCAGGCTCTAATCCTGGAAAACCATCTGTTTTCCTGTCAGGACACCAATGTCTAGAGACACTAGAGGCCCCCTGCACAGACTGGCTTCTGCAGAGTTTGGTAAGGCTTGCTAGCAGTTAGATCTGGGTGCTCTGACAGGCACAAGTTTAAAATCAAAGACCAGAACACTTTTTCTTTCTTATTTTTTATTTTACATACCAACCAGCTTCCCTCCCTCCTCTCTTCCTGTTCCCTCCCCCACATCGCTTCTATCCTCCCATCCACTCCTCCTCTGTCGCCATTCAGAAGGGGTAAGGCCTCCCATGGGAGTCAACAAAGCACAGCACATCAAGTTGAGGCAGGATCAAGCTCCGCCCCTTTGCATCAAGGCTGAGACAAGCATCTCATCATAGGGAATAGGTTCCAAAAAGACAGGTCCTGGCCCCACTGCTAGAGGCCACACGAACAGACCAAGCTACACAATTGTCACCCAGATGCAGAAGGCCTAGGTCAATCTGATGCCACCTCCCTAGCTGTAAATCCAGAGTTCATAAGCTCCCACAAGCTAAGGTCAGCTATTTCTGTGGCTTTCCCTGTCTTGATCATGACACCGTTTGCTCATATAATTTCTCCTCCCTCTCTTCAATGGGACTCCCAGAGCCCAGCCCAGTGCTTGGCTGGGGATCTCTGCATCTGCTTCCATCAGTTACTGGATGAAGGCTCTATGATGACAATTAAGATAGTCACAAATCTGATTACAGGGGAAGGCCAGTTCAGTCACCCTTTTGACTATTGCTAGTAGATTTAGCTGGGGTCATCCTTGTGGGCTATAATCCACAGCTGCAGAGAAGCTAGGTAACCAGGAGGACACTAAGGGGGGATGCATGGATCCCCTGGGACAGGGGGCAGTATAAGGGAGGGGATGGGAACATGGGTGACCAGGATGGTCAAGTTGGGGACAGGACAGAGAGAGAAAGCAATGAAAAAGATATTTTGATAGAAAGTGCTGTCATGGGGTTTTGGATAAACCTTGTACTAGGGAAACTCCCAGGAACCCACAAGGATGACCTCAGAACATTTTATAAAAAAGCAAAGACTGCCAGTTCTGGCTCACTTGCCTTTTTGTTTAGAAATCATAACCATAAACTCTGCCCATGTATAGAATGTTTAGTGGGATAATATGATTATTATTAAGTATATCTATGATTATTTCCTTACCCCAGAAATTCTATATTGAACTTTTAAAATAAAATTCTCTCCCTGCACATTCCACCATCAGAAAGAACAGTTAGTTCTTCTTTTTAAAATAAGGTGGACATGTTAGGAAAAAGGACAACAAAGTGACTGTGGGCCAAATATCCTGAGTATGCCCAACATCAACCTCAAGGCTCGCACAGGCTCACAAGGCTCGCACAGGTACACATAGGCCAACGTTCTTTCTGCAAGTGCACTCGGTCTGGGCTTGTAATCTCCGTGGGAACAGTGACAACACAGACCTCACTATTGAAAATCAGCTTTTCCCTAAGGTGGGTACATGGCTTCTTCCTTTCTCGAGGTATCTCTGCCATCCTCAAGAAAAATTACATCCTCAGGAGGATGTATACTCCTGAAGGGCCTATGTCCTCTTCCCCATGAGAAAATGAATCACCAGAAGATGCCATGTCCCCATGAAAGCTTAGACTCTCTTTAAGAGGCGTGGCTCCTGTAGCAGCCTAGCTGGAACTTGCCTTGCATCCTCCAATTAGCAGCAGCCAACATTCACAGTCTGCTTATGTACATGTGACTACTGACCTTCATGACCTGAATGTAGTCTGCAGCCCGCCTCAAATGGGTCCAGCAGCTCCACTTCCTCTGATGAATAAGTAAATGATTGGAGGGAAACACCTTATATTCATTCTTGGGCTGAGACTAAAGGAGAAGCCTCTGATACTCTGAGAGCAAGGGAAATGAATTCATCCCTGATCTGAAGACACCACCCAGTGAAAAGCCTCCTCCAAGAAAGACTAGGGATACATGGCATATGACAACTCTTATAAGAAAATTTATATTATTTAATTGGGATAGCTCATTCACAGTCTCAGAGGTTCAGTCCATTCTCATCATGGCAGGGAGCATGGTGGCATGCAGGCGGACATTGTGCTGGCTACATCTTGATCAGAAGTCAACAGGAAGGAGTCTGTGTGACATTGAGTGAAGCTTAAGCAAAAGACACCTCAAAGCCTGCCTCTACAGTGATATACTTCTCCCAACAAAGCCACACCTACTTTAACAAGGCCACATCCTTTGGGATTACGATAGCCAATTATATTCAAACTGCCGCACATGGCCTGCCTCTTACCTATCGTGATTCCTTGAATGAAAAGGAAATTTTCTCCCAAGATTTTGGAACAGTCTTTCATTGACAGGTAGAAGCCCAAACTCAGGGTCTCCCTTCTAACCTTAAGGCATGGAAACCAGATTTAACCAAGACCCCGAAGGAGGAGTTAGAGAGTATAGATCAGGACTCTGTTGCCGTGAGCTAATAAACATTCAGATGTGCGACTCCACCCTCCCAGGAGGAAAAACTTGGAGTCTAATCATCATATCTCAGTATCCTGCAATCTGTGGGAGGAACACAACTTCATTTCAGACTCAGGGTTCTATGTCTGGAGCCACTAAGCACTAGAAAACCTGTTGGCTGAACCTTCAGATGAGAGAAGTGGTCATTTTTTGTGGAAAGTAAGTTTTTTGCTGAGTAAGGTAACCCGAGTCCTTAATTTGTAGATGATTTAATCATCCTGTGTATATAATCTGTCCTCATAATGTCCATAGGTTCCTTGCCCTTGCATTCAGCTTGACACAGTGCAAAACAGTACTGAATATGGACAGATAGTTTCTGTCATTTTCCCTTAAACAATACAGCATAACCGCTATTACACGGAGCTTTCATTGTTCTTGCTTGCATAGCCACCTGGAGATGATGTAAGCATATGTAAGGATGTGCATAGGTTGTATGCAAATACTACAACACTTACATAAAGGACTTGAGCTAATTTTAGGTCCTGGGATCCTGGAAGTAGTCCCTGTGAGTACTGAGGGATGATATAAAGTCTGTTTCTCCAGGTCAAATGCTTGTGCCTGTTGGTTGATCACCCCTTCCTACAGTTCCAAGAGACAGTGGGGAAGAGAACCACCAGCCCCTGGGCAGCTTCATTAAACTTGAAACAGTGGCTATGAAACCAGTGTGGACCTCATCCTCCTGGCACACACCATCGGCACCATGGCCAGTTCTGCCAATGGATTATCTTGGTTAAGCCTCAGCTCAGGAGATAAGGTGCTCTCACCTCCATTTTATCATGGGGAGACAGTGGAAAATAGTTACATGAACCACAAACACCTCAATTACTCGGAATTTGGATCACCAACATATTAATCCCCAAAATAAGCTCTGAATGGTGACTAGTGTATCCTACATGTAGTCATGTATTTGTCGGTGAGGAAATCTGAGCTAGATAGGCAACTATTTCTCCATCTATAAGATGAAGTCTACAAAGTATTATTGGGACCCTTGCTCTCACTTCTGATTCACTGTTGGCAGACTGCATTCTTTGCTATGTCTGAGGCTGTATTCCTAAGAGGATAGCATGCTCCACAGGTAGATGTTGTCACTGACGGGGTCTTGTTGAGAGCAAGGAATTACATGGAGAGAGACATAAAAAGGGACTGGGACCATGGGTGTCACTGCTGTTGTACAGCTCTTCTTTGTAGCTTGCTGGGGTAGAGACACAGTCAGAGCAGAAAGATAGCAACCAACAACACACAGAGCTAGAGCCACGTAGTTCATGGGAAACTCACAGCTCCTTGCCACTGTTTCCGAAAGTGCACCTCTCAGGCATCATGCTGCTCTTGATGCCTCTGAGCCGTGCCCAATGCTCCTCTGTGGCTTATGGCAGCCTGGACTATGACGCAGCAGAAAGGAGACAGAAAATAGGCTTTGGCTTTGTTTCCTTTCATTTGTTTTTAAATCCATGTCCTTGCAATGTGACTTGTGATATAGTTATTTATTCCCTATAAGGAGACACGGGCATGTTCTTTGGACCATCAAAAATGAACTCTGAGGACAAACTTCTGAATTATAACTAATCCCCAAACTTCCTTACCATTTAAAGATAAACTGATCACTTTAATTTGTTATATGATAATCTAGAACATTACCAATGTCTAATCATGTGTCTGTACTCTGCATAACATTGTGCCTGGTCATGAATAGCAGTCTGAAGAAGCCAGAGAGGAGGCACCATTGAGAGTCTCAACCTTGCTAGGAGGACAAGGCTAGAGTCTATAGCCTACATGGGCCTACTGTTGTTAGTGGGGAGCTGGGGCCATATCTAGATGGCCAATTGAAAGAGTGACAGCATCTCTGGAAATGAGCTTTGTATCATTGGGCACAGTGGCTTTGGGTTTCTCTTGGCTTCTGAGCCTCACTAGAAACTGTGAGGCTGTGTGAGCAAACCCAACATTGTGGTCTGGGCTTGGAGGGGCTAGGATGCTTCAAGTGCTGAGAACTGTTGGCCAATGGTGATATAGTGGTTTTTGACAGTTTTGCACAGTAAGGCTATCTCTTAAAACCTACACACAAACACAAGTTACACAGACTCTAACACTGTGGTATCCCACCCCCCAACACCCACAAGACTAGCACTGATTCCTATATTTTCTCAAGTTGGTAGATTAATTTTGAAAACTATAGAGCACTGAATGTGTGGATTTTTCATGCACTGTCTCCTCTTCCCATTCTTCCTGCTACTTGTATTCTTAACTGGCTCACATGCTTCAGTGGACACTGAGATGGTGCCTGGGGAACTGGAAGGAACTGGTCCATGCTGGAGGGTGGTATGCCCTTGGAGGAACATTCACCACAAAAGATAGTGCATCATCTTCTTAGACTGAGATGGAGGGGGGGAGGGCCTTGGGCTCCCCATAGGACAGGGTAACCTGCACCATCTTAAGGAAGCAGGGGGAGGGTGGTGGGGTAGTGGGGGAGCGGGAGGGCCAGGAACAAGGGGAGTAAATGTAAATTTTGCTTTTAACAAAAATAAATAAATAAATAAATTAAAAAAAATCATGACTACATCCAAAAAAAAAAAAAGATAGTGCATGAGGGAAGGGTGAGTGTGAAGACATTTCATGATGTATCCAAGGCAGGGCAGAAGGGAAACAGCAGCAGGGTCCTTGGTGCACACTCCTGGGCATGAGTACAGCTTTAGAAAGGATGATCCTGGGAAAATAGGCACTAGACTGAGGAAGACATCAGACTAGAAGACAAGAAGAGTGACAGAGGAGAAGGATCCCCTCTGCAAGTGGGACAGGAAGGAGGCATTTCCTACATGTTTAGAAAGAAGAGAGGTTCTTTAGTCAGACTCAGAGAGGATCAGGGGCCTAGCCAGAGTGGAGAGGTTTGGGACACAGTAAGAGAGAGGCCAAGTCCATTCAGAATAGATAATGCATGAGTGCTCGAAGGGCCAGTGGGAGCAGACAGGGAGAAGCAGAGATATATGGGCATGTGGCAACAGGACAGGAGAGCTGGGGATGTGACTATCATGGTTAAGCCTTTCAATACTGGAGCTCTGTCTCTGTTCTGGTCTAACCCATCTACATTTTAAATAGAGAAGAGTATGTAGCACCATGAGGCTCTAGAGGCTAATGGTTGGCCTGATCTCAACTGGGTTAAGAAGTCCTTAGTCAGCTCCCATCTCAAAGTCTATGACCCCTAAAGTCACACAGGGTCTGCCTGGTCCATATTCATGGCAATATTCTGTCTCTAGGCCTATATGCCTTTCCATCTGTCTGTTGTCTATCTATCTATCTATCTATCTATCTATTTATCTATCTATCTTATCTATCTGCCTGTCAGCATGCCTATTGCTTGCTGGTTCTGTGTTCAATGCAGCCTGATCTTTTATTCAAAATTTAAAGGAGATGGGTGATCAGGTCGGGTAGTGCATCAGTAGTTTCTTCTTTCACAAATACATGCTCACATGTAACACACTCATTGTTCAAACTAAGATATGTGATCATTTCTAACACCATATCCTAAGTGGATATGGCAATTCCAGAAATAACTAGAACAAGGTAAGTCCCCATTTCAGGAAGGGGTATACTGCATCTGAAGCACAATTATATAAACCTGGGCACAGTGGTAATAGGGTAAACAGTAGATGGTTTACATGGGCAGCAGAAGCAATGTCAAATGTGCATCCCATAACAAATGTAAGGCACAAAAGTAACCAGCAACCAATGCTTGTAGGAAATGAGCTAATGATGGCAAAAAGAAATTCAAAGAGATCAATTGAGATCAAATGAGAAATCAATTTTTGTTTGATTTCTGTTAAAAAAAAAAAGACAGACCAAAAGCAATTTGGGATGCAAAGTTTCATCTCACATTTGATGGGGAAACTATCAACCAATCACATCTAGTTAGGGTGTGGCTGCCTGGGGTCCAGGTAGCAAGACTGAGAGCACACAGGTGCCTGCCCTCTCCATGCGGTGCCCACTGGATGGATAGGATGTCTGACCTCTCACTCTTGTAGCGTGAGTTTCCCCTTTTTAACCATTAAAAAATATGTGACCTAATTCCACAACACACCTTTCAGCTGTGAGTCGGTCATCTAGGAAAGCCAGGGTAAGAACTTGAGGCAAGAATCTAGAGGCAGAATTGAAGCAGAGATCATGGAGGGACAGTGCCTATTGACTTGCTCTTCATGGATTACTAACTTCCTTCCTTTCTTTTAAAGTGGTTTTAATCAAAGTGGAATTACATCACTTCTCCATCTCCCTTGCCTTCTTCCACTCTCCCAGGAAGCCTCTTAAATCCCTCCCGTGCTCCTGTGTACTCAAGTTGATAGCCGCCTTTTCTTTGTTTATATTTGTTACATATTTGCGTGTGCGCACAAATATAAATAAATGCAACCTGGTGAGTCTGTTTCGTTGTTTGAGTGTATATGGTTTCAGTCTTCACTCTGCATTGAGCAACCAATAAGAGGTCCCATCCCTGAGGAAGACTGATTCTCCTTCTCCGAGCAGTGAATAGTTGACTTGGGGTGGCAACCTACAAAATTTCCCCATAGGATGCCCATTGCTACTGCTATCCTGCCAATCTTGTTTATGCAGTGATTTCCAGGAGACACGCTGCTGTTCTGGCTCTTACAATCTTCCCATTTCTTCTTCTAAGGTGTTTCCTGAGCCATAGATACAGGAGCTATAATGTAGATAGATCTAGTAGGGCTGGGCTTCCCTAATATCTCTTGATCTTCGCATGTGTCCACTTGTGATTTTCTGTGATGATCTCCATCTGCCATAAAGAGAAGCTCTTTTAGTGAGGGGTAGTTGCTACTTACCTGTGGGTATAAGGACTTATGCTGATCTAGCAATGTGGTGCTAGTGGGCTCTTTTCTAAGGTCCATGGCCTCACTAACCCTGGGAAACTGGCTAGAATTCCAGTACCAGGCATGATTTCCCTCTGGTCTGTAAGTCCAATTAGACTGCTGTTGGCTGTTGCCACTTTTTGCACCTTTATGCCGGTTATTGCTGCAGTTCATAGGTGCTGCAGCTAACTGGGATAGTTTAATTGCTTCCCTCCCTTGGAAGTATTTTCTGAAACTATGGAAGCAGGACCACAGGAAAGAGGCTTTCAGGTCAGTACCAGCTTGAGTCATCCAAGTCATATGTCCTAAGTGTGTGCTGTTCTGTAATAAGGGCCAGCCCTCAACCCCTAAAAGACAAGCAATAGCTGAATGATTGTCCTACCAAAAGCAATTTACAGATTCAACACAGTCCCAAACAAAATACTAGAAAGATTCTTCACACACACAAAAATTATCTAAAATTTGTATGGAACCAAAAAAAGACTTGGTTTTTTTGTTTTTTGTTTTGTTTTGTTTTTTGGGTTTTTTTTTGGTTTTTTGAGATGGGGTTTCTCTGTGGCTTTGGAGCCTTCGCTGGAACTAGCTCTTGTAGACCAGGCTGGTCTCGAACTCACAAAGATCCGCCTGCCTCTGCCTCCCGAGTGCTGGGATTAAAGGTGTGTGCCACCACCGCCCGGCCAAAAAAAGACTTTGATAGCCAAATCTGTATTAGTAAAATATAAGAACGCTGGAGGAATTGCCGTTTTAGATTATAAGATATATTGTAGAGCCATAATAATGAAGACAGTATGGAACTATCACAAAAACAGATATGCAGACCAATGGAATAAAATAGAAGACCCAAGCAAGATCACTCTTAACTACAGCTTTCTGACATATGACAAAGAGGCAAGAAAAAATATACACTGAAGAAAAAAATAACATATTCAACACATAGTGCCAGGAAAACTGTATTTCTACATGCAGAAGAATGAAATTAGATCCAAGTGAATCAAAGCTCTCACCTTGAAACCTGAAACACTAAGTCTGCTGGAACTCATAGGCAGTTTTCTATAAGATATAGGTGTATGAAAGGATTTCTGAAAAGGGCTCCATTTGCCAAGGAACTAAGGCCAGCAATTGACAATTGGAACATCATAAAACTAAAAAAAACTTCTGTCCAGTTAAGGAAACAATCGAGTGAAGAAGACCCCCACAGAATGGAAGAGAATCTTTGCCAGCTGCCAGTCTCACAGAAAATTAATATCCAGAATATAAAAAAGACTCAAAAAACAAAAAGTCAAGGAAACAACCCAATTTAAAATGGACTAGGGATCCAAATAGTTCTCAATAACATATTAAAATGGCTAATAAATACTTCAAAATTGTTCAGCATTCTTAGAATTAGAGAAATACAAAAGTAAAATAACTTTGAGATGTTATCTCACCCCACTAAAATGACTAAGATCAACAGAATAACTAACAACAAAATGCTGGCGAGGTTGTGGAGAAAGGGAAGCACTCATCCACTGTTGTTGGGAGCACTCATCCACTGTTGTTGGGAGCACTCATCCATTGTTGTTGGGAGCACTCACCCACTATTGTTGGAAGCACCCATTCACTGTTGTTGGGAACACTCATCCACTGCTATTGGGAGCACTCATCCACTGTTGTTGGAAGCACTCATCTACTGCTGTTGGGAGCACTCTTTTCACTGTTTTGGGAGCACTCATCCACTGCTGTTGGGAGCACTCATCCACTGTTGTTAGGAATGCAGACTGATGCAGCCACTCTGAAGTGAGTATGGTAAATTCTCAAAAAATTAAAAATAAAAACAAAACTTCTCTTCATATGACCCAGACATATCATTTCTTGGTCTCAAAAAACTCAACACCCTATTCCATGGGTTGTTGCACAGCCATGTTTATTGCTGCTCTATTCACAAAAGCCAGGAAACATAAGCAACCTAAATATCCTTCAACTGATGACTAGATAATGAAAATGTGGTACATCTATACTATGGAATACTATTTAGCTATAAAGAAAAATGAAATTTGCAGGTAAATAGACGGAACTATAAGGATTATATTGAGTGAAGTAACCTAAATGATCTGCTTCCTTTCTTATACAACCCAGATACACCAACCAGGGATGTTACCAATTATAGTGGAATTGCCTCTCCCACATCAACAAATTACTCAAGAAAATGTCCCACACACATGCCCAAAAACCAATCTAATGGAGCCAATTCTTCAACTGAAGTTCCATTTTTCTAAATGACTCTAGCTTGTGTCAACAAAACCTAACCAGCATAACTGGCCGATTATCAACACGACATACAAGCACAACAGTATTAAACCATAACCTTTCCTGCTTTATTTATCCCCTATATCATGCTACTATCACGATATAAAACATAGTACTATTTTTAAAGCCCCATTATCTTTTAAAATCTCAAATACTTTAAAAGTTCAATATCTCTTTTTTAAAAAATATCAAAAGTTCAACTGTAGGTTCCTATGAAATTAAAAAAAAAAACAAGTAACTAATTTCTTACTCCAAAAGAGAATACCCAGGACATAAGAATAAAACACTTAAACAAACTTAAACTCCAACAATGTAAATATTTCAGTCCAAAATCTAGAACACACAACCTTCTGGGTTGCAAAGAATTTATCATATCTTCCTCCCTAGCTCTACCATCCATGGCACACCCAGACTCAAGCCAGCTCCACTCTACACCCGCTGCTTTCCTTAGCGGTCATTCCTCAGTCCTGGCATCTCAAATATGCTAGGGCCTTGACATCTACTGAGGCAGAATCTTCAACAATGGCTTCTCCTGACTGCTTCAAAGATTCCTATCTTGCACATAGTGCCATGCCTTGACTTTGCATCAGAACTCTTTCTGTTCTGGTATTTCCACTGTACCAATGACTTTCAATGACCCCTTCAATCCTTCAGCTTTCATACCACCAAAACCAGTACCACACAGGAGACACTTGTGTACTCCCAACTTCAGCCACCACCTGAGATGTAGCCTTGGCTGCCTCTGGACCACAGTTTCAATGAAATACTTCCCAGGGTATTTCACCCAAATGAAGCTGGTCTCTTGTTAATCATAGCTGAGTCTAAACAACATTGATTCCCCCAGTAAAGCAAAGGTTTCATTTCTTTGTGGGGGGGGGGGGACTCTGACACTTGTCTGCTCTTAAGACCCCTTTCCTCCTACTGGGTTGCCTCATGCAGCCTTGATGTGAGGGTTTGTGCCTGGTCTTATTGTATCTTGTTGTGCCATGTGTGATTGATGTCCCTGGGAGGCCTGTTCTTTTGGGGGAAGGAGAGTGGGAGGTGTATCTGGGAGAGAGTAGAAGTTGGGGGGATGGAGGGAGGGGAATAAATTTTTTTAAATGTTAATGATTCTTGAAGGGCCCCCAAGGGAATCTTTGTTACTCTCAGAAACATCACAAGCCAGGCCTCTACCATCTCTGTTTATCTCAGAAGCTGCATTTAAGCTTCCACAATAGCCCATTAAGTTCCAAAAACTCAATGACTTTTCCAGCCCAAATTTCCAAACATTCCTACAATCCTTCCCCAAAACATAGGCAGGTCTGTAGTAATAGGTGCGAGCAGGTTGTATTCCTCCCTGCCGCCCAGAGCCAAGCCGCCAGCTAGCTTATGCCCAAAATAACCACAACAAAAACTGTATTCATTTAAACTCTGCCTGGCCCATTACCACTAGCCTCTTCTTGGCTAACCCTCACATCTTAAACTAACCCATTCCTAATAGTTTGTGTGTTACCACAAGGTGGTGACTTACCAGAAGATTCTAACCTGCATCCATCTTGGGCCGGAACATCATGGCATCTCTGGCAGTGCCTTCTCTCTCACCACCTTCCGTTCTGTCTACTCCACCCACCTAAGGGCTGTGTCCTATCCTACAGGCCAGGCAGTCTTCTTTATTAACCAATGAAAGCAACACAAAATACAGAAGAACCCTCTTACACCACAGGTCTATCACAAAATCCTATTCTCTGGTAAAAATTTTTGTTCTACTTTATTTTTGTTGCTGTGACAAAATATGATCAACAGCAATTTAAGGAGGAAAGGTTTTAATGCATCGTATAGGCTTTAGTCAGTCATCAATGGAGGCCAGCGCAGGAGCTCAAGGCAAGACCTTAGAGGCAGGATCTGGAGCATAAACCATGTAGGGATGCAGCCTGCTGGCTTGCTCATTTTGCTTTCTTATACAACCTAGGACCACCTGCCCAGAGGTCGTACTGCTCACAGTGGGACTAGGCCTTCCTACACCAATCATTAATCAAAATGTCCCCACAGTTGTATCCAAAGGCCAGTCTGATAGAGGTTCTCTTTTCTTAGGTAACTCAAGCTTGTGTCAAACTGACAAAACTAATGTGCACACTGGGCATGTTGAATATAGAGGTGTAATATCAGCTTTCTGTCGAGAGCAATAGACAAATTACACAGGCTTCAGGAGAAAACAGAGCTGACCCATAACAGTAACTAATAACAGCACATGAAGGAAATAGGCCAGTAATGTCAAAAGAAATCCAGAGAGATATTCTTGATGTGAAAATTCTGTTAAGTGGAAAACCATCTGTTGCTGAACAAGGAGACAAGACTAAACACAATCTCACAAGAGTGGCCAGCAGGCTCCCACAGTGCTGGGGACATTCACTGAGATGTTCTTCTCACTGGTTAGGATAGATAGCTACGTATCTGATGCTGACTGTCTACAATATGCCAAGCTGTTATCCATGGCTTGAGGCTAAAACTGCCACAGCTGCTAAGGAAACAAACTCTGTGAGTGTCTCAGCTGATGCAGCTGCCAACTCAGGCATGGGTCAGTCCTGGCCTCCCTGTTTAATTTTATTTTCATTTAACAGTCATCACTCTCCTCTGGCCATTCTCTCTGTGAATTGAGACTGTCTCCAGCTGTTAGGTATTACTGATGGCCACATCACATTCCTTTCCTATGTACACGGACGTCAAAAATGAGAATCCCAATAGATGGTTGCAGTAGCAGTGGTTATGTGGTTTGGCTATCTGGTTCTCAAGATCAATGAGTACTCTGGTGAATCCAACAATTAAGAAACTAAGGAGGCACCATCATAGGATTGCCCCTCAATTCTGAGTGCTCAGTGCCTATGTTTAACAAAAGAAAGACATTCTCTTCCAGCCAGTCTTCGTCTTCCTAAAGTATAGTTGGGTTTGAGATTTTTCTCCAGACTGCAGAAGTGTGGAGTAGTGGAACACCCTACCTCTCATTTAGCCAGTAAGCAGCCTGTGGCCCTATGACGGTGTCATACAAATCTAGCTAAAGAACCCACGGCTGCTGTCATTTACAAAGGCTGCAGTAAATAAGGCCTCTTCCAACAAGGCATGGTGCGTTATGTTGTTGCTATCTTCTCCAATAAGTTCTGATATTAGGACAACATTGTTTTCTTTAGGAAAATATTGATACTGGTGGAAACAGACTGTGACTATTGCCTTAGTTGAGGATGCCACATTCATTCGGTACAGGTGTCACTTCATGAGGCAGCACTGCAGAGTTTCCACACAAGTTACATCTCTGTTTGGTGCATGCAGAGACTTAACAAATGTTTCCATGGAAACAAAAAAAAAACAAAGGTCAATAGTCAGAACAAATTGCATACCAGAAAAAAAAAAACACAGAAAAGGCTTCTGACTTCAGCTCCCACCACCCCTGCATTGTGGGGGCAGTATCACCCTCTATGCCTCTTGAAGTTTCAGCTAGAATATCCAAGTGTCCCAGGACAGTGGCTATGTAGCACAGTGTGACAATTGTCAGCAAATGTAGGAGTGATGGTTTCTCTAAAGCTTGTAGCAGCTTTTCTAGATCCAACTTGACAGACTCAGTGCAAGGGGCAGCCTCAGTTATCAGTGATTGCAAATAAGAAGAGTGGAATAAAAATGGAAACATTAGCTTGAAAAAAATCATAGGAAGATGTTGAAAGAAAAGTGGCTTAGAGGGAAATTGAGAGTTGAAGGCACTGGAAATGGTTGGAACCACTGTCCGGGGTCAGTGGAGTTCTCTAACAGCAGTTTTCTTTCTGCAATCACCTGCTCCTGCAGAGGCAAACACAATGACCCAGCAGTTTGCAGAGGAAATCTAGCCCCTTTGAACTTGGGTTCATGGTTCACACAGCCAAAGCCTTTGCCCATTCCCACAAAGGACTTTCAAGTCAGCATCAGTGATACCCAAGGAGACTTACTGGCTCTGTAAGGTCAGCTGTAGCCTATTAGAATTGTCTGGAAACAAGGAATCGCACATTAGACTTTGAAAGCTCCTCTGGGCCAAGGAACCGCCTGATGTGTCCTATTACTGGAGAACAGAACCACCATCACAACATTCCACCAAAGTTAGAATATGCAGTAAAAGTTTCTCCGTTCATTTTGTTTACAAAAGCATACTTTGCCAACGGTTCAGAAAGCTCCAGAGAGAACATGGGCTCTTTGAATCTAGGAAACAGCACATCAAAGGATTGGTTTCCAACAAAAAGTCCTAAAATTATTTCTTGGACTGGTCAGTTTCATTTTTCTGACAATTCCCATCCAACCAAATTCAAGACCTTGAAGCTGTCCAAATGCTGCTCTTCCCCTTCTCCCATGGATCCTCTTGCAGTGTGTGTGAGGGCTCCATGCAGAACCTTCCAGAAAGCATCAGAGTAAGAGAGGAGCTGTCAAAGGGCTGTAGTGAAGACTGACAGGGGCTCAGTACAAACAGTGCACACCCAGAACTGGTCTGACAGCATGCTCTCGGGACACACTGGATTGCCAAGTCTCCTACATTTTTCTGGCAGGTCTAAGTTAATGACATCCATCCACCCAGACGTAAGGTAAAAAAAGTTAGCTATCATCTACTTCCCATGCAAGAAGCCTAATTAATTCAATCTCTCTCTCTCTCTCTCTCTCTCTCTCTCTCTCTCTCTCTCTCTGTGTGTGTGTGTGTGTGTGTGTGTGTGTGTGTTTATAAACAGAAAGAACAAATTCTTTTGAGCTTGCTGGGAGCCCTCTGGGAAAAACCAAGTTAGTATGAAATCAAAAGGCTTTATTTATTTAATTTGGAGAAGTTTGTCAAAAACGTCAAAAGACGTAAAAGCATTGTTTAAATAGGATCAAGGGTAGTTGTCTGCCTAAAACAGTGACAGATTTTAAAACCAAATACAAAAAGTTACATAGTTATTTAAAAGACAAAGAGAGAATATAACTTTTTAATAAAGAACCATAAAATAAAGAAAAACCTTCAGAATCTCCTCTCAGGCGCTGAGCATTTCCCTGGGGATGTACTTCCCTGGTAGATGACTGCCTACATACACCTATATACTCAAGATTGTGGATTGCATCAGCAGCAGAACACAAGATAAGTAAATCCAGAAATGGTGGAGCATGCCAGTGAAGCTAGGACTGGACAGGCAGGAGGATCCTCTGAGTTCAAGGCCACCTTGGGCTAAATAGGTAGTCACTATCTCAAGAAACTCAAGGACAGGAAGAAAGGAAGGAAAAAAGGAAAAATATTAGCCAGTATTACACCTTTTCAAAGAACAAATTCTGGATTTTACATTAATGTATTTTATAATAATGCTCATTTTTAAAATACTAATAGTTCCATCAAAGCCTGACCACAGAAGGTCCTCCGTCCCCTCCTCTGACTCTGCTCCTCGTCCTTTTCTTCTGTTGTCCATAGAAGCTGATCGTCACGCAGGCATTCTTGGATCGTCTGACCTGTGAACACAGGAGTTTTTTTTGGAGGGTGCATGTGTGCATGCATGTGTGTGTGTGTGTGTGTGTGTGTGTGTGTGTGTGTGATAGAACTGTTGACTAGCAAACCAATTCTCTTCAGTTCTCTGGCAAAATGCAGATTAACATAAGCTTGACAGCTAACATAACCAAATTTCCTCTTATTTTGAATTACCTTGATTTAATCCATTTGGGTTTTTTTAACTTTTACTGCTGAGAAAGTTTTTAACACCCAGTTTGACAGTTTAAATTTTTACATGTTTATAGCATGTGACACTGATTATTTTGAATATGTCTTTTTAAAAATAAGAACCAGTATTCTTACTTACTCAAGATTATCCAAATCATAGAAACTTAAATATTTCTGAGCTAATTTGTAATTTTCATTCCTAATTTCTACTTTTTTGAATATTTATATAAGTATTTTCTTTAAGCTAACTGAATAGAATTCTTCTGAAAATTAATTTTGCCCCTGTTGTCTAAGGGTGAAAAGCACCTAACATAGAGACAGAAGCAGAAACCGCATAGCTTTCCATCTGCAATATCAGGCATGTGTCAGTTCTATAACAAAGAATCTGTGGTTCATCCAGAGAATCTGGGTCCAGCGTGTGCTTCTGAAAGCTGACATATCCTAATCACTCAGATGCCCAAAACCATTTGCCTTGGATTTTTAATTTATGCATCATGTGGATCCCTACAGGGTGACTTGATCCTTAGGAGTTCTGTCCCCATGAGACTCAGGCACTCTTTCAAGTCTTCCCAGTAGCAACCTTAAGCTGACAGCTCCTCAGCGCCATGACAGGTCCAGGTGATCTCTTCAAAATTCATCCATTTTTCTAAGATGGCACAAAACTCTGGAATGGAGTAGGTAAGGACCAAGAGAGAACCATCATGGCCTTAAGGCTCTGAGATGCCCTAACCCAGTTCCTAACCAAAAGCATGATACTTTCCCGACTGTTGGGCTGTTGGTGTGGTCTGCTGTTTAATGGGCTAATGGTAGTTTCAAAACTCTAATAAGGATCTGCAAAGGCCATGTGTGGAAACCAGAAATCAGACTAACATGAAATAAGACATTTGTTAGTGTGGCCTGAGTTGGATAGTATCCTATTTTATTCCAAAATCCAAGCTACTAGGAATCGGCTGATGAATGCATCCCTGAAGTTAGCTTTGTGCTGTGTCCTCCACCATCCCCTGCCTTCTAGTACCTCAGACAGAACAAGTCTCCAATAAATACTATTTAAAATGGGCAGAATTTTGAGCAACAGTTTTTCCTTTATCTTTTGATATTTTGTTGGTTCAAATAAGACAAGTGCCTGTATGATTATGACCATCATTAAGAGGACTTTGTTTTGGTCCAGGCTACTCTGACCAAACATTGCTGCTGGAGTGTCTTGTTACCAACAGAAATGTGTTTCTCACTGTTCTAGAAGCTCAGGTCCACGGTCAGGGCACTAGCAGATGCTGGGTCTGATGGAACCTGACCCCCAACCCAGAGAGCTACCTTTGCACTGTGTCAGGGATGATCCATCCCTTTCTCGTCACCGAGCAAGGCTCTGTCTCCTAACTGCTAAAGATTCAATCTGTGGATTGCGGGGAGGGCACATATACTGAAGCCACAGTACCCACCAACACAGAATTCCACTTATTTTCACTAATGAGAAAAGAGATACCAAGTGTGAGACTCCGTGTTGCTGGCCACTGATCGGGCTGGGAGATGTTTCTCAGTTATTGTTCACTTGCTTTCTTGTTCGGTGTTCGTTTCTTTCCTTTGCCAGTTTTCCTGTGGGCATTTTTTTCTTCCCTGCCCAGTCAGCACTTTATCCACTAAGAACCTTGCTTTATTTTCCCCACATACTGGTCTCCATAATCTGTGTAAGATAAGTTTAGCAGTACAAGTCGCAGTCTGCTTGCTTTTTACTTTCTGGATTCTTCCTTTCCTCTATCCTTCAGCTATCCTCACACTGCGAGCAGATGCCCAGACACTTTGTGTTTCCTCTTAGCAATGTTTCACATCAGCCAGCTAATATGCTGAACTCTGATAAATCAGATATAATTTCTCACTGAGAACTTCATCCTTCTCCCAGAATTACGTCCATTTTCCTGCTCTCACTAGTCCTTGGAAGCCCACCCTGAGGTCTGGAAGCTCATCCTCACTCTAAGCCATCACAGATGAGTCCCACCCTCAGCTGGTCCTTCTCATGTCTTGTGCCCATTGCCTGGAAACCCAGGAGGTTCTGCCCCAAGAGGGACTTGTTGGTTGTAATGAGTCTTACCTGGGATGGAGAGTGATATCATTGTCCCACAGTGGAGTCTTCATACTGACTTGGTATCTATCTTGTACTCTGTCAGTTCCTTACTTTGGGACATTTTTTGCCGCATGTATAGCTGATGGCTTTGCTATTTTCTGCTGTTGCTTCATGGCTTTCTGGGTGTGTGTTTGCCCATCCCAGGCAGCAGCTGTGCTTCTCTCTTTCCAATGAGCCAAGTGCTGCTGTCCTTTATATCTTATTTTATGGGTAAAAACTGGAAAGCATTTTCTTAGAAGCAGCAGGGCACATCCCTGACGCTGATGGGGGAATTCCAGAAGAGGCCGCGGACCAGGGTGGCCAGTTTACATAGATGGTTTGTGGGAAAATACAAAGGTTTCCTAAAATGGTCAAATAGCCCCATGACTGAAGAGACTCAGCATTGTCCTGGTCACTCAGTGGTACTTACTGCCTGTGTCTAAATTCATTTCCTTGACTGTGGGACTCTAAGGAATCAGAACTTGGTCAAGCTAGACTAGCAAGGGTAACATAGTAGCTTCTGGGGCAGGTACTGTCTTCTTATCATGTACTACAGCATGTATGCCATGATCCTGTGTGTGCCTGTGTGCTGGGAAATGTGGTTGACTGAGTCCTACATGTCTGCAATTTTACTTGTCTAAAATCTGACTAAGAATTTTGAGATTTTTGTCCTTCTGTATTTAACAAATGAAATTAGCCTTAGTTTTTGGTTATGCATGCTTTGCCCTTCTTGTCTCTTTCTGTGTGGTTAGCTAGTGTCATGAATGAAATGCCATGTGTTCTCTTTACCAGTTAGCATGTGCTAGAGTGACTTCTATGTGTGAGAAGTGGTATACTCCTTCAGACAGGAAAGGGCTTTTCTGTGGAAACAGTCAGACTCTGTCACATTTTTACAGATTCCTTCACCAGGTTTAGACTAGCTGTTGCTGTTGGTATTTGGAGCATAATTCACGCCTAACTTGGGACTGT
The DNA here is from genome assembly GCA_028555095.1 of Dicrostonyx torquatus. Taxonomy (NCBI): domain Eukaryota; kingdom Metazoa; phylum Chordata; class Mammalia; order Rodentia; family Cricetidae; genus Dicrostonyx; species Dicrostonyx torquatus. The sequence continues at coordinate 4,325,596 of JAQHUG010000168.1, read as the reverse complement.
CTACAGCACAGAATTTTTGAAGTGTTGGCATTGTTAACACAGAGATATATATGACATGTTCTTTAATTAAAATATGTGAATGTGCAAGGGTTACATTAAAAATTCATTTCTCATTGTTTCTTGTCTTAGTATTTCATGAATACTTCCTGGTGTAGGAGGTTCTTTTCTATTTGTGTTGCTTTCATTGGTTGAATAAAGAAACTTCCTGAGCCGGGTGGTGGTGGCGCATGCCTTTAATCCCAACACTTGGGAGGCAGAGGCAGGCAGATCTTTGTGAGTTTGAGACCAGCCCGGTCTACAAGAGCTAGTTCCAGTGCAGGCTCCAAAGCCACAGAGAAACCCTGTCTTGAAAAACCAAAAAAAAAAAAAAAGAAAAGAAAAGAAAAGAAAGAAACTTCCTTGGCCTTTTGATAGGGAAGAGCTTAGGTAGGTGTGGAAAAGAGAACTGAATTCTGGGAGGAAGAAGGCAGTGTGGTAGAAGCCATGAAGCTCCTGCCTGAGACTGACACTGGTTAGAATTTTTCCCAGTAAGCCACGACCTTGTGGTGTTACACAGATTGGTAGAAATGGGTTAGGTCAGGATGTGAAAGTTGGCCAAGAAGAGGCTAACTATAATGGGCCAGGCAGTAATTTAATTAATATAATTTCTGTGTGGTTATTTCAAGGGTTAACCTAGCTGGGCGGTGGGATGTGGCCTGCTCCCCTTACAACAACTTCCACTGTGTTACCTTATATCAAAGCTCTGCTGTTGTAGACAAATGCACCTGCTTCCTGGCCTTTGAGGCACACCTATTGAGTACTGATGTGCATCAGCTCTGTTCTAGATGCTCCCACATATCAATAAATGAAAACAAAAGCCTGCTAAATGTAGTTTCCAGGAAAGAGCTGCCTTTCTGATCCTCCCATTCCTGTGTTTTCATCAGTATTTCCTTCTTCTGGCTATTAGTCAACATCTTGTCAATCCTTGAAGGAATATCAAAAAACACTGGCTGTGGACATAGGCTCAGCTGTAGATAGCACATGGAGTCTCTCTTGCTTCAAGAGTAAGTCTTGGACTGATCAGAAGTCCACCATTTGTAATAGCTGAACACCTCAAAGAAAGAATTTTGAGCTCAGGCTGATGACTCTGTCAACAAAGACCTGAAAAGTTTTAATCAAGAAAAACAAATCATAAGAAGACAGTGGCTGCATTTTCACAGACCCTGGGTTCAACCGCCATTCAGTCACTGTGGCGTACTGAGTACTGAGCATAACAATGGATGGGCTAATGACACATCCTCAAGATAGATGCAAACATACTTGGTATCTCACGGAGGTCTTTGCTTGGGAGCCCATGGATGATCACCTCTCCTGCATCAAGCGCCACCCTGGGCCTCCTGGGTCAAGCCTTTGTAAGAATAAGCCACTTTCTTACCCTGTGTTTGGCAACATGCTACTTAGCCAAAAGCCGCTGCTTCGTGGCACCATCAGAACACGTGCCTCTTTTAAGAAAGGACATACATAATGTTAAACCTTAGACCCATCTTTGCTACTGTTTACCACAGCAGGATTTCAGACCTACAAAAAGACCTAACTTTAAGGCTTTGAAAATGTGTCCTCCCAAAGTCTAGTCCAGAATTTGCTTCAGAGACTTAGCTGTTACTTATGAACTTTCTCAGCTTTCTCTTGCCATTTGCACTTCTCCTGTGAGGTTCTAGCAGGAAATCGTGTATTTTCAGACCTCAGTGGCAGTGACCATGACACACGGGTTTTTTTTCAGTACAGTAGAACTTTCCCAGCCCTGTTAGTTGTGCCTAATCCAGGGTTCTAAAGTACAGGACAACTATCACCAAAGGTCAACTTGATACAGTGGTTCTGAGTTTATGGTACACGCCAATGACAATGTAAAATGTGGACTCTGCTCAGAGTGTGCAAGGCTGAAGCAAGCTTTATCAATAAAAATTACAGAAAATAAAAAAATTAAGGAAAACTGAGAGATACTCTCAAGTTTGGGAGGGGTTTGCAAGACAGGGAAAAGGCATGGAACTTCTTTGTATGTGGAGTTTTTATGGGGCCAGGGCAGAAACTGGACAAATCTATTGATTAATTATCTAGGTTATCATTGGTCAGCAAATGGAGAACACACACACTATGCATGCCTTCTTGACCCAGCCAGGAGACAGATGATCATGTTCTGCTCACAAACTCTGTTAGGGGTCATGGACAGCCCCTTGGTCCATCTCCGGCTGTTGGCTTTGACTGTCTGCTACTTGTGTACTAACTAGTGCTGGCACCTCTGACCTGACAAAAGTCTAAAATCTTACTAATTGAATTAAACCCCTTTGTTCTCACAGTCACCAAGAAGTCACTGTATTTGTTTAGTTAACTCCTTGTCTGTGGGATGGTCTAGGTTATCTTTTCTAAAGTAGGCAGAGGCTTCTTATTAGAAGCCAACCTTACTTACAATTTAAACTTTGCAATTAGCTGCATCAGAAACCAGGATATAGGCCTCTAGGAGCAGCAGGCAGGCCCGAGTGAGACAGCTCTGGAGTGGCAGGCTGGCTCACAGGAGTTGCAGGCAGGCATGAGACACCTCCAGGAGCGGAAGGCAGGCAAGAGATTTCTGAGAGCACCTAGTGAGCAGAACTGTGGCCCCAACTTCACCACGAGGAACAACCATCTGAGCCTTAGACCCACTGGTACCTGGAGGAGTGATCACCAGAGGCACAGCCCCAACTACAACCAATTTGAGGAAAAGATGGGAAGACGACAAGGTAAGAACACACTCGGAAACACAAAGAGCAACAAAAAACTGCCGAGACTTAGTGACTCTACAGCAGACTTGAAAACTCCAACGCAGATGAAGCAGGAGAAAACTACTTTTAAAATAAGTTTAGGAAAATGATTGAGGTCCTTAAAGAGGAAATGAAAAATTCCCTCAAAGATGTGGAGGAAAAGACAAACAGAAAAAAAGGAAGAAATCAACAAATCCCTTAAAGAAAACCAAGAAAATGCAATCAAACAGGTGAAAGAAATGATTCAAGATTTGAAAATCGAGATGGAGACAATAAAGGATACACAAACTAAGGAAATTATGGGAAAGGGAAATATGGGTAAATGATCAGGAACCACAAATGCAAGCATAAATAGCACAATACAAGAAATAGAAGAGATAATCTCAGGAGCTGAAGATACAATTGAGGAAATAGATTCATCAAACAAAGAAAATGTAAAATCTAAACATAAGATATTCAGGAAATACGGAATATACATGAAAAGACCAAACCTAAGAATAATAGGGATAAAAGAAGAAGTTCAACGTAAAGGCACAGAAAATATATTCAACAAAATCATAGAAAAAAACTTCCCCAAAGGAAAGTCCTAAAGGACTTGCTTATGAAAATACAAGAAGTTTACAGAACACCAAATAAACTGAACCAAAAGAAAAGTTCCCTCACCACCTAATAATCAAAACACTAAGCATGCAGAATAAAAAAAATAATATTTAGAACTGCAAAGGAAAAAGGCCAAGTAACCTATAAAGGCAGACCTGTCAGAATTACACCTGACTTCTCTATGGAAACACTGAAAGGCAGAAGGTACTGGTCAAGCATTATGCAGATATTAAGACACCATGGGTGCCAGCCCAGACTACTGTACTCAGAAAAACTTTCATTCATCATAGATGGAGAAAACAAGATTGTGCACAACAGAGCCAGATTTAAACAATACTTGCCACAAATCTAGCCCTGCACAAATACTAGAAAGAAAAGTCCAACCCATGGAAGTGAGCAACACCCACAAAAACACAGACAATAGATGATCTTACAGCAGCAAATCCCAAAGAAGGGAAAAGCACACACAATAATATCACTAACAACAAAAACTAAAATGATAAGAACTAGAGATCCCTGGTCATTAATATCTTTTAATATAAATGGACTCAACTCACCTATAAATAGACACAGCAAACTGATTGGATATGAAAACAGAATTCATCCTTCTGCTGCATACATGAAACATGCCTCAACCTCAAAGATAGACATCACCTCAGAGTAGAGGGTTGGGAAAATTTTTTCCAATCTATTGGACCTAAGAAACAAGCAGGTGTAACTATCCCAACATCCAACAAAATAGACTTCAAACTAAAATTGATCAGAAGAGACAAAGAAAGCCATTTCATATTTGTCACAGGAAAAATCCATCAAGAGGAAATCTCAATACTGAACATCTATGACCCAAATACAAGGAAACCCTCATCTGTAAAAGAAACATTACTAAAGCTTAAACCACACACACTAATATGAGAGACTTCAAAATCCCAACCTCACCACTGGACAGGTCTGCCAGACAGAAACTTAACAGAGAAATAAGGGAACTAACAGGTGTTATGACTCAAATGGACTTAGCAGATATCTGCAGAACATACCATTCAAACATGAAAGAATATACCTTCTCAATACCTCATGGAACCTTCTCAAAAATTGACTACATACTCAGTAACAAAGCAAACCTCAGCAGACACAAAAAACTAGAATAACCCCATGTATCTTATCAGATCACCATGGTTTAAAATTAGAACTTAACAGTAACACTAATTTCAGAAAGTCCACAAACACATGAAAATTAAACAATGCTCACCTGAATCATCACCTTGACCCATGTGAAGGAAGAAATAAGAAAAAAATTAATGACTTCCTAAAATTTAACAAAAATGACCACACAATATGGTGTTGGTTAACAGGGTTTCACTGTTTAGCTCTAGCAGTTCTGGAACTTACTTTTTTTTTCCAGTTTTTTTTCCAGTTTTTTTTTATTATTGTTAAAAGAAAAATTTACATTTACTCCCCTTGTTCCCGGCCCTCCCACTCCCCCACTACCCCACTGCCCTCCCCCTGCTTCCTTATGATGGTGCAGGATACCCTGTCC
>JAQHUG010000168.1:4302721-4317465 GCA_028555095.1 Dicrostonyx torquatus | reverse complement strand
ACACAGCAAAGCTGGGGAAAGGGAAGGCGATGTCTCCTACTCGAGCAGGGAGGCTGGGGGCTAGTGTCGAACTTACCCTGAGTTGAGCCGGTGGATCCGAAGCGGTGGCACTCACCAGGAACCCGCCGCCATGAAAAGGTGGAACTTACTTTGTAGACCAAGTTGGCATCAAACTCAAAGAGATCTGCCTACTCCTATGTGCTAGTATTAAAGGCATACACAACCACCACCCAGCAGTAAACTTTTTTTTACAAGGCATCAGTTACCCTAATACCCAAACCACACAAAGACACTACTAAGAAAGAGAATTACAGACCAATCTCATTCATAAACATTGATGCAAAAATACTGGGAAACCGAATCCAAGAACACATCAGAAAAATCATCCACTATGACAAAGTCGGCTTGATCCCAGAGATGCAGGGATGGTTCAACATATGAAAATCTATTAATGTAATTCAGCATATAAACAAACTAAGAGAAAAAACCCATGATCATCTCATTAGATGCTGAAAAATCCCTCAACAAAATTCAATACCCCTTCATGATAAAAGTCTTGGAGAGACCAGGGATGCAAGGAACATACTTCAACATAATAAAGGTGATATACAGGAAGCCAACAGCCAACATCAAACTAAATGGAGAGAAACTCAAATTGATCCCACTGAAATCAGGGACAAGACAAGGTTGTCCACTCTCTCCATATTTATTCAATATAGTTCTTGAGGCCCTAGCTAGATCAATAAGACACCAAAAGGAGATCAAGGGGATAAAAATCAGAAAAGAAGTCAAACTCTCACTGTTTGCTGATGATATGGTAGTTTAAATAAGTGATCCCAAAAATTTCTACAAATCATAAACACTTTCAGTAATGTAGCAGGATACAAGATTAACTCAAAAAAATCAGTAGCCCTCCTTTTTACAGAGGACAAACTGGCTGAGAAAAAAATCAGAGAAACATCACCTTTCACAATAGCCACAAATAACATAAAATATCTTGGGGGTAATTCTAGCCAAACAAATGGAAGACCTGTTTGACAAGAACTTTATGTCTTTGAAGAAAAAAATTAAAGAAGACACCAGAAAGTGGAAAGATCTCCCATGCTCTTGGGTAGGTAGAATTAACATAGTAAAAATGGCAGTCTTACCAAAAGCAATCTACAGATTCAATGCAGTGCCCATCAAAATCCCAACACAATTCTTCACAGACCTCGAAAGAACAATATTCAACTTCATATGGAAAAAAAATCCACAGGATAGCCACAACAATCCTGTGCAATAAAGGAGCTTCTAGAGGCATCATAATCCCTGACTTCAAACTTGATTATAGAGCTACAGTAATGGAAACATCCTGGTTGGTATTGGCATAAAAACAGACAGGACCACCAATGGAATCAAATTGAAGACCCGGATATCAGTCCACACACCTACAAACATCTGATTTTTGACAAAGAAGCTGAAAATATAAAATGGGAAAAAAGAAAGCATCTTCAACAAATGGTGCTGGCATAACTGGATGTCAACATGTAAAAAAATGAAAATAGATCCATATCTATCACCATGCACAAAACTCAAGTCCAAATGGATTAAAGACCATATATAAAACCAACCATTCTGAACCTCATAGAAGAGTAAGTGGGAAATACATTTGAACACAATGGCACAGGAGACCAATTCCTATATATAATCTCAGTAGCACAGACACTGAGAGCAACAATTAATAAATGGGACCTCCTGAAACTGAGAAGCTTCTGTAAAACAAAAGACATGATCAGCAAGACAAAACGGCAGCCAACAGAATGAGAAAAGATCTTCACCAACCACACACCAGACAGAAAACTGATCTCTAAAATATACAAAGAATTCAATAAACTTGCCTGCAATAATAAAAATTCTTCTAATATCTCACCTAATGCCTTCACTTGCCACACCAAAATGCATGCTCACCTTGATCACCTGAGTTAAGTCACAGTTAGGCTAACCTACTTAATTTTCTCACAAAGCATTAACTAGAATGATCCTTCCAGCACTGACCTGCATCCTTCCAAGTGTATATGAGGAACTTCCCTTGGAGATAAAGCTCTGAGTCAGATTTTAGAAAGAGATGTGAGGTAGATAAAACACCAGCAAGCCAGCCTGGTCCCTGGCACTACCAGGCAAGGCTGTCCATTCCTGTGGCCACCAGAGTCCCTGAACCCAAAGCAACAGCCAAGGCCTTGAAAGAGAGCCTGTTTGCCTTCAACAGCTGTTCCATCTCAGTTCCTTGGGCCAAATGATTGTTACGCTAACTATCTAAACTTCACAACTCCCCAATCCATGGATCACTAAACACTAAATCACTAAACGCCATGTACTTGTGCCTACTGGGTACCCAGGGCCTTAAGAGCTCTGTCGGGACAGAGCGGCTGTGATGAAAACAATACCAGTAGGGCAACTGGGACTTCAGCAAAGGGGCTTGGGAGCCTTGGCAGAAGAGAGAGTGTCTAGATGCAGGGGTTTCGGGGTGGTCAGGATAGTCAGTGCTCCTTTCTGTGCTGTCCTGTGTCTTCTCATTAGTGTTGAGGTGGAACTATTTTACTTCCTTTGTTTGTTTGTATGGTTGGTTTGGTGTGTGTCTGCCCGTGCGTGCGTGTGTGTGTGTGTGTGTGTGTGTGTGTGCGCGCGCGCGCGTGCGTGCATGTATGTGTATGTCTGCATGTGCATGCTTGTGTGTGTGCACAAGCATGCATGTGTGTGTGCATGTGTGTATGTGTATGTGTGTGTGTTGGCAGTGCTGAGTACATAACACAGGGACTTATACATACTGAGCAAGTGCTCTATTCTTAATATTTCTCCTGGATGTTAGAGTTTTTCACTTGATGCCCTTTCTGTACGAATTTCAGTTCATCAGAAATTTTACTGTATGCACGAGGACTGCTGTCAATCCCTGTGCACACAGGTCCCTTGAAAGCTGTGCTTCCTGTCTGCTTACATCACTGACATCCCTGGCTCTAGCAGGCACTTGATACATGTTTTAGGTGAATAAAAAGGAATCGATATATTGACTTCAAAGTCATAGTTGTTTAGCCAGGTGTGCATGCATGTGTGTGTGTTATTCCATTTTCACACAATGAATGAGTGGCATGATTTTTTTGAGGTAGTATTCATTTGTTACCTTGGAGTAGAGTCTTAGAAGTGCAGGTACAGAGGTGATGATGACATTCACAGATCTCAGGATTGCTGATATAATGTCTGTGGTGCATGTGCTGAAAGCAGCTGTGCTGAAATACCTTTGTCCCCAAAATATGTTGTTTTTATTGGCTAGGTAGAAGAAACTTGAACATTTATTTTCCTATGGAGGCCTTGCTGCTACATCTGTCCCTTCAGTCAGTAAGACATGCATGCATTCCTACACCAGCAGGGAAGACTGGTGTGTTCCCAGGCAGCTGCTGTGGGACCTTGGCAGCATCAATATTGAAATGTTTGCATGATGACAGGGCTCCAAACTTAACCTTCCCTCCCATACCCAGATTTAGCAGATCAGATGGCCTCTCCAGTCCTCCCAGTCAGGACATCATGAGGGTCTAAGAGGCCACACCAGTAACAGCACTCCAGAGTTTTGTGTTCCCAACTACTATGGGCAAGATGAGGGTAAGAAGGTAAAGGTGAGGTAAGGGCTGCTTAATCATAGCAGGTTTTCTAGAAAGACTACCTAAGGCCAAATATAATCAAGGGTAAACTTACTAAGTATGCTTGCACCAAAAGAATTCAGAGAAGGGAACCTGACTGTGATACTTTCAAATGAGGTGGCCCCATTGTTCCCAGTTGGTGGCACTCTTCTTTGTCATGGATGGACTCTTATCTCTCTGAAACCATCAATCCAAATCAACTCTTCCTTCTATAAATTGCTTGTCCATGATGTTTCATTACAATAGAAATACATTGACCAAACAGGGTGCTACAAGGAAATGATCATGACATACATAGGAAGGTATGGTGGTTTGAATTAGAATGACCCCCATAGGTTCATATATTTGAATGTTTGGTTAGGAAGGATTAGGAGGCGTGGCCTTGTTGATTGAGGTACGTCACTGGGTAGGCTTTGAGATTTCAGAAGCCCATGCCATGCCCAGTCTCACCTTATCTCTCTGGTTCCTGCTTGTGGGTAAGATGTCATCTCTCCTCTACTGATCCAACACTATGCCTGCCTGCCTGTGGCCATGCTCCACCACAGTGCTCATAACTCACCCTCTGAAATCGTAGGCAAGCTCACAATTAAATGATTCCCTTTATAAATTGTTTTGGTCATACTCTATTCATAGCAATAGAAAAGTAACTAAGACAAAAGATGAGAAGAAATGGGAATGAGGGTACAGGGAGTGGGTATAATGGGGTGAAATGAGAAGACTAGAAAGGATGTAAGGAGAAGGCATATGAGATGAGGATTATAAAGAATGAGAGTAAAACTTTTGGGTATATACCCAAAGGATGCTCAATCATGCCACAAGGACCTAAATGCCCCTTTACTGAAGAATGGATAAGGAAAATGTGGTACATTTACACACAGCAGAAAAAAAAATGACATCTTGAAATTTGCAGCAAATGGATGGAGCTAGAAAACATCATACTGGGTGAGGTAACCCAGACCCAGAAAGACAAATATCAAATGTACTCACTCACAAGTAGTTTTAAAACATAAACCAAAGAAAACCAGCCCAGAAATCACAATCCCAGAGAACCTAGACAGCAATGAGGACTCTAAGAGAGACACACATGTATCCAATCTACATGGGAAGTAGAAAAAGACAAGATCTCCTGAGTAAATTGGGAGCATGGAGACCTTGGGAGAGAGGAGAGGAAGAGAGGGAAACAGAGAAAAATGAATAGCTCAATACAATCAATAAAAAAGAATGAGGGTGCAGATAAGATAGGGAAGTGGGGAGGAGGAGATAAAGTGAGGAGATTTCTGTGAATGTAAATGGAAGGGAAGATAATGGTGAAGATCGGACGGGGAATGAGAAAAGGAAGGATGAGGGGGCTGCAAGAAGAGAGAGTGAAGCAATGAAGCAATGGTGGTGCCACTGCCGACGGCAGAAGGTTGTATGGACCTCTCTGTTCTCTACTTACCTGGGACCAGCACTTTATGGGATGCCCTAGTACCAACAAGGAGAATTCCCACAATTCAACATTAATAGGGTGATGCTTTCAAACATGATTGAATTGTAACATTGCTATAAGCAAACCTAACAGACCCCTGAATACCTTTTTATAGTGTTTTTATTTTTTAAGAATTTAATACATTATAAAATATATTTTGATCATATCCATCCCTACTAACATCTCCCCAACTTATCCAGGATATCCTGACCCATCTCCTATCCAACTTCATGTTTTCTTTTTTTTCATCACCACCACCACCATCATCATCAACCCCTGAGTCAAATTAACACTGACACATGTGCCATGCACTGGGCATGTTACCATGCACTGGGCATGAGCAGCTAGCTTGTCAGCATCCATATCCCCAACAAAAACGGACTCTCTCTGTCTGTAGCCATCAAATACCAATAGCTTCACCACTACAGTGTGGACTTGAGAGCCCTCTCCAATCCACGCTGGAATTTTGGCTGGCTTGATTTTTTGCAAGGCTTGTGCAAGCAACCACAGCTGCTTTGAGTTGATGTGTTCAACAGCTATGTAATTTCCAGAAGTCAGTATTTCACAACTTTCCTACTCATCCTCTGGCTATTACATTCTTTCTGACCTCTCTTTTTTTCTATGGTCCCGGAGCCTTGGATGGATGGAAATAGGTAGAGACGATCCATTTACAGCTGAATACTCATATTTACTTATTCTCAGTACTCTGACCACTTAGGAGTCTCTGTATTAACCACACTACCTATTGCAAAAGGAAGTTTTTCCAATTAATCTTGAGAGCAGCATGAACCTCTGGCAAAAAGCACACTTCGAAGGCAGTTGAAACACAACCATTTATTGAAACGCCAGTAGGCTATGGCTTATGGTCTCCCCAGTCATAGGCTCTTGACAAGGTTCACAGTACCAGACATGAAATCCCTCTGTGGAGAAGACCTCTAATGCAGTAATAAAGTAGTTGGTTCCCCCATAATGATCATGTCACTGTTGCATCAGTGGATACAACTTGCCTAGCAGATTAGTATTGTAGTAAGATGCAAACGTTTTATGTTTTACTATCAGGGTTCATGGAGTCCAAGCTTGCTTTCGACTCTCTATGCAGTGAAGGTTGCCTTGAACTCCTGACCTCCCAGCTTCTACCTCTTAAGTCCTGGGAGTGCAGGCATGTGCCTGACAGAAGTCTTTATTGTACCATAACTATGAGGTTCGATAGCAGTAGCTATGTCTATTTTAAGACTTTTTGACAAAAATAAAATTCATCCTAAATGAATAGGTATATTCTCCATTTTCATACATGAGTTAGTTTTACCAAAAAGTGCAGAGCAAGCATGGCCTTAGAGCACTGATATGCTGTGAGTGCTCAGTTTTCTCTCTTATGACCACACACACAGAGAGAGAGACAGAGACAGAGAGAGAGACATAGAGAGAGAGAGACAGAGAGAGACATAGAGTGCTCATTTTTATAGTGTCTCCAATGGTTCTACAGCAGTAACTATGGGTCTTCTGTCCCATATCTGGTGATTGCCTGAATGTTAGATTCCAGCCATGAAACCTAATAACCTAAGTGTCAGAAATAAAAATTGCAAGATTGCTATAAGGAGAGACCCTCTGGGCAACTGGTCATGTACTTTTGAAGCCATGTTATTTTCCCTAACTCCATATGTGTGTATCTGCCTGGTCTTGCTGGAAAATGCATTCCCAGAAGACTGTCACATTCCTACTTCACTGAAGGGACCCCACAAGTTCCACTCATATTGACCTTCCTTTTCCTTGGCCCTGGTGGTGGCCAATACAGTTCCCTTTAAAATATTTCTTTACAGAAATCATCTTTACAATAATTTGTAAGAAAAGATAGGTCTTCAAAAAGTGACTTACTGAGTCCTTCTGGACTCAGCATGGAGGTAGAATTACACAAGTGACCCTGCCTCCTGTCTTGGAGCACTCTGCATGCGTGAGAGAATATTTTACAAACAGGAAAGACCTCAGAATGTCCTATTGCCCCATGGATTTGCCTAGCAGCTTACAGATGTGCTTTTATTTCTTTATAGATCACGTTTTATATTCTGGTGAAGGCCATTTATACCTTGGGCTACAGTGTTTCTCTGATGTCTCTTACAACAGGAAGCATAATTATCTGCCTCTTCAGGTAAGGAGCAAAACTGAGCAATTCTGTAAACAAAAGGAAACCAGCAAACTTACCTATAGGTTTTTTTGGTACCTCAGAGGGTTAGGCCCCTGACTTGGAGCCCTTCCACGTGCCAAATGAGAGAGTATTCTTGGGGCTAGAGAGATGGATTATTTGCTCTTGCAGAGCACTGGGATTCAGCTCCTAGCACTCATATTGTATCACACAACCACCTGTTACTCCAATTGCAAGGAATCTTTTGCCGCTTTCTGGCCTCTGTGTCCTCCCATACACACATGGTATACATAAACTCAGTTACACATATGCACAAACATAAATAAAGTAGGGTACCCTTGAAGAAGCCTAGCAAGGAATACATTACCGACACTTAATTTTTACCTAAACATTTCCCATTTTTTTGTAAACAGGCAATGTTGCCCTTTAGTTCAGCAATCACTTACTAAACAAGTAGGTGATATGCAAAAACATGAAACTGTGAATACTGGATGATCTTGTCCTTTCCCTTCAGAAGTTTCTGGGTGCTCTAGGAAGATGCATTGAATCTAAGAGCTTAAAGGGAAGAATCACACTGAATGGATTCAAATCCTGCTTAGCCTCTTTGTATCTGCATGACCTTGGACAAATCGTACAATCCCTATGTACATCTATAATACGTGGATACTAATTGGGGCACTCCAGCAGGTCCTTGACGTTGAAGTGCTGCACACTGGAAAGGCATAGGTGGGACAAATCTAGAACAGAAGCCCTGCAATCCTGTCTGACTGTTCTCTTTCTGGTAGTGAGGTCTGATGGTGCCCTGCTCAGGTCTCTGCTGTGACCAGTGGTTGTTCAGGATGAGAGCCTTGGTCCACAGGAGCATCCCTTCATAGAAGTGGATATGCCTATGGGGTGATCACACTGAGTGTTCCTAGCATTTGGTGTGAGTGACTTACCAGAGCTCCCATCACCTCTGTGTTCTCTCTGCTGAGGACAAGCACAAGTGTTGCCACTATGTGAGATAAAGTCATTGTCGGCAAAGGGGACATTTCTATCAACAACCAGTGAAGGAGTTGGGCAAGCTGGAGGATGCAGCATACAGCTTAGAAGGTCAGCAACCACAGACAAGTTACACTGTTCCTCCTTCAGAAATGTTAACATGACTGGTATATCACTATGTGTTAAATTATCTCTGTGTTCTAACATTTTTTTAAAGAGAAAACTGTAAAGAAATGAAGCCTAAAGAAATAAGCTGCTGTGGGATAACCTGGAAAATATCTATTTCCCATCTTGAATAAGATACTCTCAAATCTCTGTTCCTTTGCACTGTACAGAGTGGTATGGTCAGCCAAGCCAAAGGCCTTTGGAACTACGCATGGGTGATTTTGACCTTCCAGAGAACCTGCAATATTTTGTTTCATGGGTGGCCATACCATCTTTTAGACTCGGACATAACCCCTCCTGTTTCAGAACTCTTCAGTTGAAAAGAGTAATTTTCCCTGGATGTCATCTTTCTGGTGGCTGATGGTGCTCCAGGCACAGAACCTGGAGCCCATGCACTTTGGGGGGATTTTTATCCTGCACCTCAGAGCCTTTGACTCATGATACCTCTTGTCTGTCAGAAGTGATACTCAGTGCATATCCATGGAAAACTGAGTATAAGTCAATTCTAAGATTTGTAATATGAAAACAGCATGTCTAGAAAACAAAATTAGTTGTAGTTGCCAAACATTTAGTCTCCCTAGTAATCCTTTAGAAAAACAAAACAAAAATAGTGGATAACCAAATTTTTGACTGATACACAGAAATGGAGCAGCTTATGTCCTAGGTCAGGATCCAAACTTTAGTATAGACAGACCAGCACATGCAGGGTCCCCATTGTGCATTAGAATAACCGGAATGATAGCTGTGATCGAAAACATGACAGACAGCTCCTATTAACAGAAATTGCTAAACTGTGCCTCATGGATATTTCATTCCATCCCACACTTTCATCCAATAAGAGAGTTTTACCATCCTGAATTTTAACAGGCAGAGTGAAGGTCAGCAGTTACTAGACACTTGAGGACTGAAGACCTGCTGAGGGTAGAGCCTGTGCAAGCAGGTTATCAGCATTGCTGATAAATGCCACGTATCCACAAAGTCTACTCTGGACACGTTAAGTGAGCCACCATAGCTCTACTATCAGACCTACCCCTGGAATGACACTTGACAGTGACCTCTCAGTGATGGCCCAACCCTGCAGCCCACTCCATGGAAACTAGGGTGAGCAAGGAGGAAGGAAGGAAGAACAAACACTAAAGAAAAGGACTGGGTATTTAGAAACATGAGAAGCAGGGGGCGGGGTCATAATAGCACTCACAGGAGGAAACGATGCTGAGGAGAGATGCCTGCTGTGTATATGCACCTGACCAGCAGGAGTCATGAATCACTATGCTGCTGCTGCACAGAGGTCTCTGCAACCCCATAGTATGCTGGGACACCATAGGTGATACTACAGAGCCAGCCATATATTTCATGTGTGGAACCAAACATGACTTAGTAACACAGACATTCAGTAAAGAGGGTGTAACATGGGTAAATACGATAACTGGCTCAAGATGCAGGACACTGTCTGAACCAAAAGCCCTCGATAGCCATCTTTGTCCATAACACCCTCTTCCCCAAAGGTGAGCACCATTCATTACACATACACATTTTCTTTATCCATCTACCTGATGCACACCTAGACTGATTCAGACTTGGCTATTGTGACTAGTCACAATAAATAGAGATGTGCAAGGAATTCTGTGGTATGCTTATTTATAGTCTTTCAAAAGCTGTCCTAGTTTACCTATGTTGCTGTGGAAAACAAAAACACTGACCAAAAGCAAGTTAGGAGAGGAAACCATTTGTCTGACTTAAACTTCACTGAGGGATGTAGAATGAGTCTACATTCTAATTGGTCTTAATAATAAAAACCCAGAGTCAGATATTAGGGGGTGAAAGCTGAAAGATCAGAGAAACAAAGCAGCCAGCCACTAGTTCTTACCTCTATGAAATCCTCAGACCAGGAAGAGGCTGAACTCCTGTCTCTTCCTGCCTTATATTCTCTCTGCCCAGCCATATCACTTCTTCCTGTCTGTCTGACAGGCCTTCAGACCTCTATGGTTAACTCGTAGCTAGCTCCACCCACTGATCTTCAGGCAAGCTTTATTTGTTAGAGTACAGGCAAGATTATCCCACAGAGGAAACTTAAAGAACTCAAGTAGAAAACTTAATCAGAACCATGGAGGAACACTGCGGGCTGTCCCACTCCTTAGCTAACAGGTCCACTTGCTAAGGAGAATACCACCTCAGTAAAGGCTTCTTCTCTAAGGTGGCTGACTCTAAGCTGTGTTAACTTGACAATTAAGGCTAACCAGGAAGATCCACTTCTTGTGAAAGATCCCCCCACCCCGAAGGGAATCTATCTCAGGAGGGACCCCGTTCCTAGAGATCAGCCAAAACCACCAGCTCAGATGCAATCAGCATGAGGATACCCGGGGCGACCAAGTCTTTCAAAGGACTTGCGCGCCTGGCTCGGGCTCTAGGGGTTTTTATGGGGGCAGAAGAGCAGAAGTGCGGGGGCACAGAAGCGAGATGCATGGTTACAGGGATTTCATTGGTTAATATAAACAAGGCCATCATGAGGATGAGGTTATGTTCTCGAATACTGAGAAATTAGATAGAGGGCTGTCTCAGCCCTTATCTGGGGGGTACAGCCAGAGTTAGACAAAGGGCTTGCTCAGCTCTCATCTGGAGGGAACTACCGGAGTCAGATAAAGAGCTTACTTGGCTCTTGTCTGGGAGAACAGCAGGTACTTTCCCAAGCGGGGCTAACTCCCCATTTAGGGCTGTCTCTTATCTGAGCTCTTACGGGTATGTGCTAGCCTTGTAAAATGGCATTTCTATGGCTAAGCTGCAGAATGCCGGGAGCGGGGGTCTTTCACTTGTTGACTTGAAACACACACACATTACTATTAATTCCTAACTTCTCCTTTCCTATTACCAATATCTCATGTAATATCACAATTTAAAACATGGTTCAACTTAAAAAACGTCATAGTCTTTAAATTGTTCTGTGATATTTAAAAGTACAATTCTCTTTAAAAAGCCAAAGTCTCTCAACTGGAGTCTCCTGAAAATCAAAAACAACTTAACTACCGTCTTATTCTGAATGGGAAGAACCAGGGAATAGAAACAATCAGATGAGAGAAAAATCCGAAGTCTAACCATGTCAATCCAAATTCTATAGTTCAGTGTCCAGTGTCATGGGTGCTAAAGGCTTTGGGCAGCCAATTCTCCCGTGCTACCACTAGCAGCACACACAATTTGTCTGGTGAGCTCAAGTCAGCTCCACTTCACACCTGCCACTGTCCTTGATGAATGAACCACAACCCTGGCATCTCCAATACCCTTTGGCTCCCGCTGCAACTGACATTACACCTTTATCAATAACCTCTTTGGAAGCACCAGGCCTCAGATACTCTCATGCCCCCCTCTGTCTTACTTCTTTCATGCCTTCGAAAGCAGCACCATGTGAGAAACTTCTTACACACTGCCTATTATGACTGTCTCATAGCAATGTAGCCTTGGCCACCTTATGTTACAGCTTCTGTGTGCTAAGCCTGAGGAGATACTTTCCTATTGTCCTGATGAAGCATAGAAGAGTTCACCTCACTGGTGCTCATCTCTTGTTAATCACAGCTGATTCTTTGGCCACAGCTGAACCAGCAACTGTAGATTCTTAGTCTAAAATATCACAAAAGATGGCCCCCCAATGAAGTCTTTACTTCCTTCTGAATCCTCATAAGTCCTGCAGGCCCCCTCCCATTGTCTACATTTCTCACAGCATTCTCAAGCCCAGAAAGCTCTGAACACTCAACAGCTTTTCCAGCTCAAAATTTAAACTTTCCCTGCCCGTCCTGCCCCCTCTCAAAAAATCAACAGGTTATCAAAACAACAACCTCACTTCTCCAGTAGCAAGTTTGTCCTGGTTTGAACTCTGTTACTATAGTGAAACACCATAACCACAATCAGGGAGCACAGGGTTATTTGGCTTACATATCCAGGTCACGGCCAATCACTGAAGGAAGCCAGGGCATGAACTCAATCAGTAACCTGAAGCAGAAGCCATAGAAGAACATGCTTGCTGCCTTGCTCCCTGATCATTTCTGAAATAACTGTGGGCTGGGCCTTCCCACATCAATCATCCATCAAAGCAGTCCTTCCCAACCATGGCCACATGCCCAACTGATCTAGGCTATACCTCAGTTGAGGTTTCTCCTTAAGATTGTCTCAAGTTGACAATGAAAACTAACCAAGAGAGGTATATACCTAGGAATTGTATTACTGGATCATATAGCTATGCTAATTTTTGGTTTTTAGAGAAAGCTCCACACTGACTTCCAAAGTCACTGCACTAATTTACTATCCCACCAACCCCCTGCACATATAAACACAATAGCAGTAGTAGTAATTAAAAAAAACAGCATGGTGCTGGCACAAAAACATAGTAGAAGTAAATAGAACAGTAGATCCAAAAATAAATCTACATAGCTATACCACCTAATTTTTGGTAAAGTTATCAAAGCCTGCATTGGATCCAAGACAGTTTCTTCAACCAGTGGTGCTGCTAAGACTGGCTCCCAACATGGAGAAGATTGAAACTACATTGACATTTCTCACAGTGTATTAACAGGCAGCATTGTTAAGCTCACACTTAGCATAGTTATTACCAACTTTGAGTTTTAATCTTTCTCTTTGTTTTCTTTCTGTCACAAAGTTATTTTTTCCAGTTTCCCTCTTTCATACTTTTAGCTATAGATTCTATTTTCATTCACTTTTAATCTGACATTTACAATACATCCCCTCCTGATGCCTCCCCTTCCTCCTCTCTCTCCCCTTCTCCCCCCCCCCCAATGCCAGGCTACAACACACAACACATTCTCTTATTCATAGCAGTTAACCTCTAAACTACTTTTTTACCACTTACCATTCAATCGAAGCGCATTACATTTTAACTCCATGTATCATTCATGTCTTTTTGGTTTTGTAAATTTTAATTCCATATTGAAATCCCATAGACATTATTATTTTAGGTTTATTTAGCAAGCCCACATATTGCTCTCCATTTTACACACACTTTCTTTCCTGCTGGGCTCATTCCCTTGCTTCTCCTGAGCCTCCCTAGCTGCCGCTGGTTACATTCTCATTGCAGTGAATTCTCAAGTATTTTGCTTGCCTAAAACAATTTTGCTTGGCTTTTTAAAGGATATTTCTGAATACTGAGGATAAGGTTGTGTCTCTTAAGAAGATGCCTATGGCACAAGCTTGTTCCTAAAAGCACGGTCTTTTCCCCTTAGACGTCTCTTTGAGACCCACCTGCTATGTGCAGTTTGTACTCATCAACCTGGTGTCATTTCTTCTGTATCCATCTCATCTGTTAGTCTGCAGTCAGTTTCAGAAATTCTTGACTAGAACCCCCTGAAAATTGCTTCCATATCATACTGTTCTCCTGGAACACCATCCTACCTTGTATTGGGTGTTTTGACCTTTTCTCTTCTATTTCCTGACCATTCTCCTATCTTTCCCATTATTTCATGTCTCTCCACTTTAGTCTAGACATGCTCAACAGACCCAGATCATATAGCATTTCCATTTGCAAAGTCTGATCTTCTGTTGGATGTCTCTTTCATTCTTCAGACCAGAGGGATTGTGGGAGTAGGTATTCAGGTTGTTTGCTTAAGATGGTTTAGTGTATTCTATGAGAACTTCATGCATGGATGAAATACATTTTGAATATATCCAATACCCTCCCCACTTCCAACTCCTCTTACACATTCAACTCGTTACTACAAACTCACTCAAATTCATGTCCTTAGCTTTTTATGATGGATTCCTAGCTAGTGCTTACTTTCAATTTAACACTATCAAGAGTCACTTAAAAAGAGGAAGTCTCATTCAAGAGTTCAGATAGGATTGACCATGGTCATATTTGTGGGAAATTGTCTTGATTGTTGATTGATGTGGAAGGGCCTAGCCAATTGTGGGTGGCACCATCTCTGGACAGGTGGGCCTGGGCTATATAAGAAAGCTAAGTGAGGCCCGGCAGAATGCAGCAGGCCATTGGAGAGGGCTTCTGATCTAGCCACCCCCACCGGAGGAGAAGTCAGCCATTTTGACTGAGGTAAGCCCTTGGAGAGGACGTCCGATCTAGCCACCCCCACCGGAGGAGAAGGGCCCTGCAGAGTGCGGCAGGCCCTTGGAGAGGGCTTCTGATCTAGCCACCCCCACCGGAGGATGAGGGCCCGGCGGAGTGCGGCAGGGGTAGAAGAAGGAGAAGAATTCCAGCTCAAAGGCCCAGAAAATATATTGAACAAAATTATAGAAGAGAACTTTCCCAACCTAAAGAAGGATGTTCCTATAAAGGTTCAAGAAGCATACAGAACACCAAATAGGCTGGATT
>JAQHUG010000168.1:4267195-4284003 GCA_028555095.1 Dicrostonyx torquatus | reverse complement strand
TGGCACAAATAACCCCTGCTTCCCTGCACTCACTCCTCGATCCCCAGAGCCTTAGCCCTGGAGCCTGCTGCTTTGTGAGGTCCTAGGACCCCGCAGGTGGAAGGGGGAGCTGGGTTGGGCTGTGTTCATGTTTCTGTGAGGTACAACTCACAGGTGAAGTGGAGCAGGCAGCTCAGAGAATCTCAGCAGCCTGGGCAGTCATGATAGCCCAGATACTTGCTTCTTACTGTTCTGGAAGCCAAAGGTCCAGAACCAAGCACTGCCAATTGGCATCTGATAAGGGTCATAAATAAGGAACTGACTTCTAAATCACATCCTCATTACCAAGCAAAACCCCTCCTCATATCATCATCTGAGGGCTAGTACCTTATTGTCTTAGTAAGGTATCTATTGCTGTGAAGAGACACCATAACCACAGCAACTCTTATAAAGAAAATACTTAACTGAGGTGGCAGCTTACAGTTTAAGAGGGTTAGTCCATTATCATCATGGTAGGAAGCATAGTGGCTGGGAGTATGGTGGCATGCAGGGAGACATGGTGCTGGCTACAGCTTGTGGGTGGAGGCTACTCATTCATTCTCAGTCACCCAGACCTGAAATAACCACACAGAAACTATATTATTTGCAATACTATTTGGCCAATATCTTAAGTATGTGCTAGCTAGCTCTTATATCTTAAATTAACCCATTTCTATTAATCTGTGTATCGCCATGTGGTTGTGGCCTACCAGTAAGGTTCTGTCTGGTATCTGTCTCCTGCAGCAGCTCTATGGCTTCTCACTGGCTCCACCTTCTTTCTCCCAACATTCAGTTTAGTTTTTCACACCTAGCTCTGCCCTATCACAGGCCAAAGCAGCTTCTTTGTTCATTAACCAATAAAAGCAACACATATACAGAAGGACCTCCCACATCAACATCTTCATCAGAAGAGAACAGGAAGTGAACTATGACACTAGGAATAGCTTGAACATAGGAGACCTCAAAGCCCACCCCCACAGTGACATATCCAAGAAGGTCATACCTCCTCCAACAAAACCACACCTCCTAATAGTGCCACTCCCTTTGGGGGCCATTTTCTTTCAAACCACCATACTTACAAATTACAAAGGCAGATTCATTTTAAATTGTAAGCAAATTAATTGATTAGTTTTTAAAATGCACCAGGAGAGCTATGACATGATGTTCTCTTCTTGGTGCCCAGTGTTTCTTTCAAAGACACTGCCAAGAGCAGCCATCCTGGGATTCTCTCAGACACCCCCTACCAGCAAAATGATGTTATCTTTCCTTGACAAGTTTGCCTATTATTGTTGTTTACTGAAATAAGCCTTTTACGTTTCTGCTGCAAGCAAATTTTCAGATCTACCATTTGTCAATTGCATTTTAGTGGTATTTTGCTTCCTAGAAGTTTTCAGTATTTTTGTAAGCTATAAGCTCAAAATTGTCTTCTAGCCTTTTAGCATTATGTTTATGTTTGGGTTTCAGGTTTCCTATTCTGATTTAGAAATATTTATTTTCAATTTTGTTCATTTATGTCTTTAATACACCTGTAATTTACTCATTTTGTGTTTCAAGGCATGGTAGGCTTTACCAAATGTCAAAAAAAAAGCAAGATACATTTAAATATGTCATCACCTACTAGATTCTCAATGATTTTCAATTTGTTTCACCCACTATCCTAATGAATCATAACAAGATATAAACCTGTGGATCTTTGTTTTTCATTTTCATGGCTGGGTGGTTGTGCTCAGGATCCCACAATAGGAGCAGACCCTGCTGGGATCTCACTGGTGGTGAAGATGGACAGAAAGAAGTCTCTGGTTACTCCTAGAAATGGAAGTTTTTCATTTGGAGAAAAGGGGGGCAGCAAAGCATAAGACTATAGTATAAGAACTATAAGAACAGGCTGGGCATGGGTAAGGTTCAGCATGTTGAGGTCAAGCCCCTCATGGCCATGGAGATCATCTAGAAAGGATTCCATATTTCCTGTAAGTACATCCACCCTGTGTATGGTAAATACGTAATCAGTATATTTCAGCCTTTGCACTCCCTTCATATAAACAGGGATTTCATAAATTAGGAATTTCAATTTCATAAGCAAATAGGAAATTGGAATAGAATTAATTAGAGTTGGAAATAGAGTAAAAAAAAAGAGAAATATAGCAAATGAACTATTTTCCTAGGTGTTTTAAAATGGTCTTCACTGGGGTAAGAGGATGACATTAAATTAAAGGTTGTCAACTATTTCTTAATTCTAGGAACCTAACTATAGCCCATGTTTCTCTTCCCAAACTTCTGTTCTCTATTAAGAAAATGACCACAGTCTGTCAACCTTTTCCACTGTTGATACTTTGTTCAGATGTGGAGGTTGGGCCAGGAAGCTGCAGATTCACTGGCCAGAGGCAACCCTTTCCCCAGCATCCAGCCGCTGACAGCCTCCAGGTGTCCTGGCCCTTCACATACACACCTCAAGTGTGCATAGCATTGTTCTCGCGAGCTTTATGTCAACTTAACACAAGCTAGAGTCACTTGGCAAGTGGAATACCTGGCCTGTGGTCATTTTCTTGATTGATGATTGATGTGTGTTGGTCCAGCTCCATGAAGAGCAAGCCAGTAAGCAGCACTCTTCCTGGCTTCTGCTTTAACTCCTGCCTCCAGGTTCCTGCCTTGAGGTCCTGCCCTGACTTCTCTCAGTGATGAAATATGACTTGAGAGTTGTAAGACAAAATAAACCCCTTCCTCCTTGAACTGCTTTTGGTCATGGTGTTTTATCACAGCAATAGAAACCCAAAGACAAACATTCCACTCATCACTTCTGCCAGCAAGTGCTCTCCTCCACTGCATGTTCTAGAGATGGTGAGCCTCTTGAATGGGCAGTGAAGGAAGTACTGAGGTAAAGGCATGTCTGAGGGACCAGCAGTAACAACACAGCAGGAAGGAGGACCAAGTAGGAGGAGGTATGTCTGTGCCTGGTATCTAGGAAGGCAACCAGCAACTGGCTCGCAGGAACTCACTGCCTCTACTTGTTTCTCAGAGGCTCCCAGCAGATGGTCCCTGGCATTGTATATATAATGGCCTCTGCCTCAGTATAACACATATTTTGCCTCTGCCAGGACAAGAAATTAACAACATCCCTTCAAGTCAGCATTCTGGCTTTGCTTTACAACTTATCCAAACAGAGAGTAGCCCTGCCTACCATAACTATTTTTACCAACTGGCACATTCTCTTGCTGTTTCTGGTTCCAGGTCGGCTGCAAACTCAGCCTGGTGTTCTTCCAGTACTGTATCATGGCTAACTTCTACTGGCTTCTGGTGGAGGGGCTCTACCTGCACACCCTCCTGGTGGCCATCCTTCCTCCCAGCAGGTGCTTCCTGGCCTACCTCCTGATTGGATGGGGTAAGGGTTTCATACTCCCCATCCTGATTCCCATCTCATTTGGTCAACGTCTGCAGGCTTCTGCTCAGACCTTCACTCCAGGGGTTATACTAAGCGGTCGGTCGCCTTGGACACACTGAGGGGGTCCACTGAATTGCTTTAGCATTCTACCTCCATTCACACCCCCTCTACTTTAACTGAAACTGAGCTCCTGTTCCTATCCCTTTTCCCAGTCAGCTCATATCGACAATGAAAAAAATCAGGGAGGAGCAGGCTGACGACACATCTACCTGCTGGCAGGAGCCCAGCTCTTCCCAAAGCAGGGAAGAGAGGGAAGCCTGTGTGGCTTGGGGGACAAACACACAGTCACTTAGGCGTCATGGAACCTGTGAGCATGTCTCCCTCTTACCTGCCCTCTGTCTTCAGTAGACAGGTTTCAGACCTGTTCAGATCCTCAACTTTCAGACATATTTATCTTTGCTGCCTAATAAGGTGTAAGAATAAACCTTCACATATTGACAAAGACATTAAACAATAGCTTCCATATGGCCCTTGGGTTGCAGATTCTTTTTTGAAGTTCTGACTCTTGAGCAGAGTACCAGCTTTGTGGGGATGCTGTTTCTCATTAACGAGACTGAGCCGATCTGATGGGGTCTCTCCACAGGCATCCCCAGTGTGTGCATAGGTGCATGGACAGCAACCCGCCTCTCTTTAGAAGACACAGGGTAAGTTCTATGTGCTGTGAAACAAGGCCTCCCAGTGCTGGCTGAATATCTAGAAACTAAATAAACTCACACAATTAGAGATAGGAAACACTTTCAGCCAGTCAAGACATTTCTAGGCAGCATTTTGTGAATAGAAAACAGACATATGGATAGTCATGGACAAGACTCACTCACTACACGCTTCGGAATTTGGAAGATGATCCATATGAGAGGTGAGGATCAAGCCAGGCCTGCAGTTCAGCTGAAATTGGGACAAACCAGGCAGAATGAGTGATATTGTATCAAGCAGGTACAAGAAGGTTTTCAGGAAAAAAACAACAACAATAAAAAACATTGAGATCAGGCTGCATAGCTGCCTGCAGGGCCTCTTTGAGTGGCCCCTCCTTTGAGAACTTCTGAGTCAAGTGACACACGCATTCCTAGCCTAAATGTATCCCACAAAAGACCCCAAGTTATCAATTGTCTGCTGAAGGACATTTCACACTCTATGAGTGGATGGTCTAAACCAATCCATTTCTTTAGCCTGTGACTTTCCCCCACCCCAGAGATGTTTCCGCAGTGTGTTAGCTGGCCCAGTCACCCTTGGGCAAGTAGGACTGACAACGGAGGCAGTGTCAGCTGCAAGGCTCTCCATGTTTTGTAGGTTCCTATAGGATGAGCATGAGTTTGAATTCTCACAGCCAGTTCAGCTGCCCATATCACACTGCCAGTCTGGGGCCCATGGCCTTGGAACTCTGCCCTTGCTGGAACAGTTAACATCCACTGTGGGCTGTAGATACCAACGCAGGAAGCCTTACATAGTCATGCTTCTGCTGGAGATAAACCTTAATGAAAATCAGGCCCACTTCAACCACTTTCAAGATACATTTTTAATTTTTCCTTTAAGACACAGATACAAACAACTGGGGAGAAATGCATTTTCAGAACAAAGAAAAGCCTCATGACATCAGGTGAAGTGAGTGGTTGTGCCTTGTGTTAAAAATCACAGCTTTGAGACGTAGCAATCCTGAGGCTACATGTCGTCCCACCTCCCCATTAGCAGACTGTCAGGTTGACTCACAGTGAAAGCTGCTTCACTCTACATGCACAACAGTTAGATCTAGTTGGAGGAGACTGGGTGTCTGAGTCTGATTTACAGATGAAATGGAAGGGCCAAGAAGGGGAAAGGTTGGTTCTGCAAGCTGCATGTGAGAGGTCAGTCCTCAGCTGAACGGCTCTCCCTGGTTTGTAAGTCGATTCAATGTGACACCAATTTCTTTCTCTCTAACAGCTGTTGGGACACAAATGACCAGAGCATCCCCTGGTGGGTCATTCGGATGCCCATCCTAATTTCTATTGTAGTAAGTAGCTTCCCACAGAGAAGCTTTGCTTCGCTCCTCTGCTACGCACCCACACTGTGCAGAGAGTGCAACCACCGTACTTCACTGGGTCCCATCACTTCCAGGGCAATTCCCAGGGAAGGGTGGGCTCTGAGGAGAGAAGAGCAGCACCTAGGCCTGCAGGAGATTCTAACAGTCTGTCGTGCATCTCCAGCTTCTCAGATAGCCACAGTTTTATGCAGTAGTGCCCTCAATGCCCACATGAGGTCTTCTTTGGTGCAGTGGGCAGACATCGTGCCTGGGGTAGATAGTTGCCAAATCCTGTATGTGGGTGGTAAGGGATAAGATTGAAGTCACCCACAGATCAAGTAGTCCTTTGTTGTCTCTGTCCAGGTCAATTTTGCCCTCTTCATCAGTATTATAAGGATCTTACTTCAGAAGCTAACCTCTCCAGATGTTGGTGGCAATGATCAATCACAGTACAAGTGAGTATCCACTGGTACAGCATGAAAAATATACATCAAAGTATGTAGAGAATAGAAACCAGTGCTAGACTATAGAAGGTCCTCTAGGTGCCTAGATAGCCTAAGGCACAGCTCGCACTGACACCAACATCTGCCATCCCAGCACTCAGAGGAGCCAAGATACCATGCTGCTATGATGATGGTGCTAAAAAGGAAAATGGGAATCTTCTCTCATGTTTGACAGCATGCTAGAGCTTTATAATGAGGTGTTCCTTAAATGTGTGTCCTTCTCCGATATCACAGCTTGTCATTCCCTTTGACCACACATTATTCTTCATATAATCTGTCTGCCGAACAGACCCTAGGGCTGAGTCACACAGCCATTGATGGCACCTTGTGTCTGGACCTGCCTTAGTAATTATATAAAAATTTATGTGTCATGTGAAAGACAAAGGGCAGAGGTTGGGAATGTCACCAGCTTATTTATGATTATCCAAGGAATCCATAAATTACCTGTCATTCACAAAGAAAAAATAGACCCCAACTCAGATGTGGCGAGGAACATAATAAGCCTAGGCTCAGATGCAGCTGAACTGGCTAAGAGTTACATATCCCTGGCCAAGTCACCCACTCCCAGGCAGTTGGAAGTTACCGCCTGCATCCAGGTTCCTTCCCACCCAAAAATTAAATAAATAATAATTTTAAAAAGCAGTATGGACCTTCCCTCCCCTGAAAATGGAATGTTGCTTGTTGTTAGGTTTGAGAGACAATTAAATTAATCCTTGAAAGACATTCAGTGCCTAGCACAGAAGAATCAAGAAAGGATTTGGTGGGCATTTCAGACTCAGTTGTGCCATGCTGTGCACAACATACAAGAAGTAAGTTTCTATTTGTGGAAGCAATGGTCTACACATAACAAGGTTCAGGCTGTGCATGTGGTGCCTGATAGATGCTCGTCCTCATGCATCCCCTGCAGCCTTGAAAAGTAGGGTGGGCATTCTTAGCCGCCCTTCAATTGAATTTGGTCTTTCGGCAAATCTTGTTTAGAGTCTGTGCTGACCTTTACTCTGGGTTTCTGGGGAGTGTTTGTTAAGAAGGTCTTGAGATGGATGCTTTTATTTTGGAAACAGAATTATATGGGGTAATGAAGTCTGTGCTTTCCAGGGTGATGAGAAGGGCTGCAAAGGGTTGTGCTTCACCCCTTGGGTTGTAGCAAGGAAGGACTAAAGGCCTTTCTCTCTCACAGCGCTTCTCTGGGGACAGATGAGTAGATAGCCATGCAAATGCCAGGACCTAGCAGCTTCCTTATAACCTCAGCTAAAGCGCTCAGGAGCCTAGCGAGCCACCATGCTAATGCTGAAGGACTTGGGCACAGATCCCTGAGACTGCACATTTGCAAGGCAGTGATGTCTTTTGGTAGAGACACCTGCCACCTGCATCCGTGACCATCACAGAAAGGATCAGACTTCTGTGGGTTACAAAATAGGGGGCACAATATGTAGAGAAAGGAACACGCTTCTAGGGCTTGCACACCCTGTGTCTTAGTTAGGGTTACTACTGCTAAGATGAAACAGCATGACCAAAAAGCAAGTGGGGTAGGAGTTTCTTCTATTTACACTTCCAGATTACACTTCATTTCATCAATGAAAGAAGTCAGGACACGAACTCAAACAGGGCAGGATCCTGGAGGCAGGAGCTGATGCAGAAGCCATGGAGAGGTGCTGATCCTGGCTTGTTCTCAGGGATTGCCCAGACTGCTTTCTTCTAGAACCCAGAACCAGGATGGGCCCTCCTCCATCCATCACTAATTAAGAAAATCCTGTACAGATGGATCTTATGGAGGCATTTTCTCAACTGAGGCTACATCCTTTCAGATAACTCTAGCTTGTGTCAAGTTGGTCTAAGATTGATCAGAATACCCTGTTCAGTGTGAACTTGAAGAAGATACTTTTAAAATAAGTTAGAGAAAATTTATCTTCCCCCTGTGTTTGGAAGTGGTGAGAGGAGTAAGAGGGACAGGGAGCAGGAGGAGTCTCCTGTATCCGCTAGCTGAATCAAGAGGAGATGGACTGTGTGCTTTGTGATCCTCAGCAACCAGGAGAGGGCTCCCACATAGCTGCATACTCCCTCCTGAGCACTTGGAGGCAACTGGGGATGTTAAGCTAGGCACCTGGTTTCTAGTGTGGGGCTGGTGGGACATGAAGAGAACAGCAAGCCTCAAGTGTCATAGGCACAGAGCAGTGCCTCTGAAAGTCACTAGGAACTAGGCAGAAATGCAGACTTTTAGGCTGTTTCCCTGATGTTCCCTGTTCCAGAATTCTGATGAAGCCTGAGTTATGATAAGACCTTCACATGGTTGCAATGCAGAAGAAGTCTGGGAAACTTTGGCTGAGATAATTCAGCTGCTAGGAAAAATCTAATCCATATTGTTGGTGCCTATATCAGTAAAGGAGGACCCCTGTGTGTTGGAGGGATGCCTCATGAGTGCCCCTCCCAATGCTAAGAATGGAATCCAGGGTCCTGCTCGTAGTAGGCTTTGTCACTGAACAATAGCCCAGCCCTACCAGAATTTACGTGTTCAAGACTAATGTGGCCCACCGATGACAAAGAACAATAAGTCCCCTGAAAGCTGAAGAGCCACACAACACACCCTGTAAGAACCTTTTCTTCATTAGTAAATTCACATGACATTTGCAAATTCTACCCAAATGGACAAAGAGAGGGTTCACTGGGTACAAGAAGAGTTACGCACCTGAGTGTTCCCTGACCACCTCAGCCTCTGACAGTTCCCATGGTCCAGAGTCCGAGAAGTGAGAATCGCAAAGCATCATGCTCTTCTCCTTCTACCAGGAGGCTTGCCAAGTCCACCCTGCTGCTGATCCCGCTGTTCGGTGTCCACTACATGGTGTTTGCTGCCTTCCCCATTGGCATCTCTTCAACATACCAGATCCTGTTTGAGCTCTGTGTTGGTTCTTTCCAGGTAAGTGCGGGAAGCGCTGTGGGCAGCGAAAACTGTGGGCATCTCTGACACTCTGTCTCTTTGCAGGGCCTGGTGGTAGCAGTGCTATACTGCTTTCTGAACAGTGAGGTAAGTCCTTCGTCAATTGGATCTGAGCACGGATGAGGTCAGGAGTTGGCCCCATCACTTACCTCTGCCCAGCTCTGCCCCACACAACCAAAGCCAAACTTGCTGTCCCCAAAGCCCCACTTAGAAAGGCTTTCACCCCTTCCAACAAAATTTAGCCTCTGTCCTCCACCAATGTCCCCTTTATGGTCAGCATCTTATTCTTCAACACACAACTGAGTCCAAGAAGTCATGGGAAGGGCTGGGTCTCATTGAGAGATGCATCACTTTGTCCCAAGACAAAGTCAGAGCCCGCTTCTCCTTATGTGACCATCCCCTTCCATTCACCCTTCAGTTCCCAGAATCTACCTACCCTAGGTATTGCTAACTTTCCCTGTGTGACCCTCACCTGATGACTAGCTCCTTCTTCTAGTCACTAAGGAAGGCTTTTACGGAGCCAACATCCATGTCCCCTTCCAACACACTTTCTTCACTTGGAGTCCTTAAAGGGGAAAGATGTTGATAAAGGTCCTACAGGAGCCATGGGGTTGTGCTGAGGCAAGACACACCCCCATACTACATCAGAATCCCCAATACACGTAAGGCTATACCCTTTTCTGTGCACCTCCATCCTTCCAACCCCATGCTGCATCAGTATATCCTCCTGGAGTCTGCCACTCATACGCAGCAAACCTGGGCCCATCTCCTACAGCTCTCTGTTCTTCCTGCCTCTCCTCACTTATCCAACACCTTTCTAAGGAATGGGGTGGGCCAGAGCACCCCTCCTGTGACTACTAGAGAAGAGTTCTAAAACCACTCCAGCTGTTTGCTGTCTCATGGGCAAATCCATGCTGCCTGTCTCTTTAGTATCGTGAGTTCCTGCATTCCAGGCTGACCCTTCATTAACACCCTCCTCCCTAGGTCCAGTGTGAATTGAAAAGAAGGTGGCGAAGCCTGTGCCTGGCCCAACCTGGAAGCAGGGACTACCGGCTGCATAGTTGGTCTATGTCCCGGAACGGCTCAGAAAGTGCCCTACAGATACACCGTGGCTCCCGCACCCAGTCCTTCCTGCAGACAGAGACCTCGGTTATTTAGCTGTGTCCCTCCGATGGAACTGATGATGCTGCTGGGTTTGACACGTGTTTGATGACTTCCTCTGCTGCCCAGTGTCTGATGCCTTACTGGGTCAGCCCCAGTCCTTACTCTGACCCTCATGTGTAACTCGACTGAAACACTAATTATTGTCAAACTCCAGCCTTTAAGCCATCCTCTGCATAATATGGCTCGGCCACATAGGCAGATCTACTTTCAAAGAAAGTCAAGTGGCCCTGAACATCAAAACTGGAGCCTGGTACCTCTGAAGAAGACGAGGAAGAAGTTTCTGGTTCCCTACCTGTCAGGGGAACCAGCTGAGCATCACCATCCTGTGGCAGCCAATGTACGCCCGTGGATGTCTAGGACACCCTCCTCTATCGATGACAGACCACAGAAGTCAGTTGAGAGCAGCTTTCTCATCCTAGAAGTCCTAGAAGCTTCCTGGTCCCCATGGCCTTGAGTCCTGTCCTGTGGGATGGGCCTCTGCATCTGGACAGTCATACCCTTGCTACTCCCTGGACCGCTTGGTAGTGACCAAAAGATAAGTCAGGGACCATATTTATGGTTCAGTGGCCAAGCCAGGAGCTCACAACCTCCTGGTCACATAGCATTTGCTGCTTCCTACAAGAGCTGAGCAGGTCTGGACTCCAGGCTGGCCCATCAGAATGAAGGCCCTAGCGACTCTCCATACAGTCCAGGGTGTTCTCTAGGCAACAGAAAACTGTACTCTTTTTGAAGAAAATCATTATCTTAAAATTGTTTAAGAAGAGAATTGTTTTAAGATGGCATCAAGTTCTCCTATCCAATATTTGCCAATAATAATCCTTATTTTTCCTGTTATTTGCAACTGTGGACAGGCAGACCTGGGGAAGTCATATGACATGATGAAGAAGCAGCTGAAGAGTGAGAATGCCTGTTCCCGCGGTGCCCAGACACCCTGGAAAACTGCCCTGGCCCAGTGCAAGGACTGTAGGTTCTGGTGTTCTGGCACAGTCTATCCATGTAACCCTGCCACACACACACACACACACAGTACACACATATATAACACACATACACAACATGCACATACACAACACACACCAAGGTTAAGAGCTGCAGTGTTTTTCCTGTGATTTCTGTGGCATGTAGACCCCAGCCAACATGAATTCCAATGACCTCAACAACTGTGCCAAAGCCAGAGGTCTCAGGGTCTGGAAACCACAAAAGTAAGGGCCCCACTTCCAGTTCTCTAGAAATAAAGCCAGTACATGGGGCTCTGGGACAGGAGAGAAGTGAATATGTAGAGACTACCTGAGACCCAGTGGCCAGACTTCTGGCTTGAATGTCTGTCCCACAGGACTGCCTCTGGAGTTCTGATTCCATCAACTCCTAACAAGCCCCATTTTGACTGCAACTGTATTGGATGGGCAGCTCAGATAATCTAGAAAACACCACTAACCTGCTACCTCCTGGAGCTGCAAGGCTAGAGAGCAGATCGTAGGGAGAAAATTGCCAAGGTCAGGTTCTCCAAAAAGAGCTGTTGGCAGTGGCAGTAGGTTGGTGCTCCAAGCCCTGGTGTGAGCCTTGCCTTTCTTCATTCTGAGTTATCACTGCTCAATACAGCAGTTCTAAAGAAACAAAGTTTTATCATATCTGAAGGCATCCTATCAACAACCAGGTATGGTTACTCTGCCATGACCCCAAAGAGACAAGCAGGACCAGTGAACACAAGCAGTCATCATCCAATAAGCAGATACTGATCACACATGGAGCATTCCAATGTGCAGGGACTGTCACCACAGCCCAGCATGTGCTGACAGTAGACAGAGCTGGGCCTAGGGCTTCTCCCTGGTGAAGAGATGGGCTGCTCACGAACTGGTCCCCACTGAAACTGACCAGTAGCAGAGGTGTGATAACCACATGGTCAGCATGTGATCTTACATGTTATATGTGGAATATCTACAAACTGCACCACAGAGTAGAACTGCGCTGTATATAGACCGCAATAAACCTAATTTCAGTCCATGTGAGAGCTTGCTTTGAGTGATGGTGAGGTCCTAGAACACAGCTATGTGCGCTACACCCCTTGAGCACCCTGACTCAGGACCATTCTGTCTATAATTCATGTAGGAAGGTGGGTCTGAGGTAGCCAAGATGTATAAGTGGCAGCCATGAGGATGTGCCCAGCACATACCTGGAGATTTCTTTCTTTTTTTTATTGTTAAAAGAAAAATTTACATTTAATCCCCTTGTCAATACCTGGCAATTTCTACCCTGCAGCCCTAATCCCCTCCCTCAGTCCTACAGAACCTGAGCCTGGTCAACAGAGGAGGCTGAAGTGTGTGTGTCTGTGTGTGTGTGTGTTAGATGTACATACAGTTATATGTGTGCTTAGTGTACTTAAAATACATACATATGCAAGTGTGTATGCTCATTTGTAGGTGGGTGTTTGCGAATGCATGCACACATATGTGCAGATGTGTGCTTGTCTGTGGGTTCTTTTGTAGTCCAACTCTTAGCCACTAGGTGGATAAAATATTTCTGCTCCACGCTCACCACACTGCTGCTATGTAATCACGAACTGCTATCAAATTCTCAAAAGCACGAACATAGAAGAGTGACTGGGGACTTTCCTCAGAGAAAGCAGCAGGAAGAGAGAAGAGGGCTCTGCAGGGCCCTCTAGGATCACAGCTGTCCTGTCTGATTAGGGCTGCTTGGGATGAGGTGTTCAAGCAGGGCAGCTCTGTGGAAAGGCCCAAGGGAGTCAGTCCACTGGGACAGCTGGAAACCACAGTGAGAACCTCCATCTGTGAGAATGTACAGGCTTTCCTTTCTCACCAAGCACCAGCCATTTTTAATCAGCTGCTTCAAATGATAGGAACTTTATAAGAGAGATAGGAAACTTCAGGTTTGTGGGCAGTTGTTACACAGAAAATGGAATGCCCTGAGACTGCCAACCCCAGAAGTAGCCATTGGGAACTGGATGCTGGCCCCAGGCCTTTTCATGTCACAGACAATTCCATCCCTCTTTTAACTCATGGAAATTAGGTCAAGCTGCATACAGGTTCTTAGCCAGCTTGGTTCAGACAAGCCAGAGCAGAGGTCTTTCCCTTGTGGACACAGGGAACTTCATTTTTTGTTTTTCAGGACCAAGTCTCACTAAAGTAGTCCAGGCTGGTTCTTCAAGTCTCCATTCTCCTGCCTCAGTGCTCAGAGTATCTGGGCTCAGAGTTGTGTCCTCCAGTGTCTAGCTCAGAGCTGGAATATTTTCAACAACTGTATTTATGTTTCCCTGAGTATTTGCCCACTCTGAGCTACTGGCAGAACACAGAATTGAGGGCACTCATCGCTGGGTAAGCTTGGGCCTGGGGCCTGGGTTGGCAGAAGGCTGCTGCCTGCTACACTTAGAGGTGCTATGAACGTGGTAGTTAGCCCAGTTGGTACTTTCATTTCTTCCTAGGCTGCCTGAATAGTGTTCACTAGAACATTCATGTCTCTCAATGAAAGGGACCCTGAGCATTATTGCTACAGATTTCTCCTCTAATTCCGGTCTAAAGTAGAGCCTTAGCCTGGATGCATGGGCAGCCTCCCTCTTCCATTATGGGGAAACAGGGACACGGATGGGAGAGGCAGCCCAGTGGAGGTCACAGCTCTTCACGCTGTCATCATCACTGCCAGCAGGCCCCGCAGGGTTTGCGACAGGTGGACTTGGACCATACAAAGGATTTAGGACATCTTTTATATAGAAATGTGTTCTTTTTAGATGAAAAGAAAAGGGACACGCCCTTCCTTTGTATTCTCAGAAGAATTAATAAGGGAAGTGGAGCAAGCGCCCATGTTAGCAGGTAGTCACCTGGTTGCTGAAGACAATATCTCTTCTGCAAGGAGGACACTTGCTCCGCAAGACTGTTCAGGACTTTTTCAAAAGCTGCTTCTATTGAAGAGCTGGAGCTGAAGGTAACACACTGGAGGGTAATTACAGAGCAGAGTCTTTAGAAAAGTCAGGGTTTTCATATTCTTACATGTAAAGTTTTATGTAAAATCTCCAAAAAGCACAAAAATGCAATGCCCCTTCAAAATCCTACCTATTGTGATTGAAATAATGTACTTATAACTAAAATATGTAAACTGTGAGTTTTTTAGCCATTAAATAATTACCCTCCTTTCAGCTTTAAAGCCCGTGCCATAGCCTATCATGTGCTGATTTTTGTATTGCAAGAGTAGACCTTTCTGTGACACCAGAGGACGCATTCTTACATCGACAGGAGCAGTAGGTCCGTCTAGGTCCAGTGTATGAGAGTCGTGACATGAATTCTGAACTCAGGTACCTGAGATGTACTCATTGTGGAGCCTGCTCACCCTGGAGCCTCCAGCTCATTATTGCCTGGCCTTTCACTCCCTCGTCTGCCTCCTCCCTCTCCTGGGCTCTGCTTTGTCAGGGAGGCAGCAGATGGGCAGGGCTGGGGCATAGTCCAGGGGACATGGCCTTGTGGGGCTGTGAGGAAGATGTGATAATGGGAGTGACCCAAAGGGTTAAGAGGCATCACCACACAAGCTCAGTAACAGCAAAGCAGGGCACAAGACACTGGTAGTCAAGGGACTAAGGGCCCAAAGGCAAAAGAGAAAGCAGACACAATTCCAAACAGCAAACAGGACCTGTACAGAGCAGCACCAAGCATGGTGGGTGTGTCAGGAGTTCAATCCCAAACCAGCCCTGGCTTCTCAGTGGCCCCATTCAGATTCCACACATGAGACCCTTGCGGCTGCCAACACCACTGGAGCAAAACAGCCACATCCAGCAACACTTCTGGGAGCCCAGTGGGTCAGGGCTGCATTACAGGACAGTATGGCAGCTAGACCAAGTCACTGGAGCCAGTGAAGATGATCAGGGATGACGCAGACTCCCCTAGAGGATCTCATTCTGATAACTCCTGTACAGAGGCAAAAGTGACTGACATTCCAGAACGGGTGAGAAACCTTCACCCAGGCATTTTGCAAATGCACCCTATACTTGGTCACTGTGAGGACCTGTCTTGCAGCTCTAGAGCCACCATGTGTCCTAGAATGGAGTTTTTATAACCATTTTACCAAAAATTGGAAAAGGCAAGAAGAATAAGGAAAATGATGCAAAAAATTAAACCTAGATGCTCTGATGGCCTATAAAAATGATGTGTACACAGTGACAGTGGCATTAAGTTCAAGCTATACATTGTATGATGAAAAACCATTTGGTGGCTTTAGTACAATAAATTATCATAATATAATATCCATTGTGTCATACAACACATTAGTTCCCAAGTTAATTTACTCTAAATTTTTAAAATAAACTTCAAAGTATACATACACTTTGAATTTTATTTCTGGAAATCTTTCCTAATTTAATATTCCAATTTAAACATTGTCATTGAAAAGATACTTTAAAAACTGAAAATAATCTAATATTCAATTATTAAATAATGAATAAATAGTTACTGGGGAGAATATAGAATAAAGACTCTGGCATTGGAGCCCACGTGAAAAAGGTGATTCCACGGACTATATCCTATGTGTCACCTCTGACAACTACATGCCCTCAGCAGTGTGCCACTGAACCCCAGAAATGAGATCAGGACCATGGCAAGAGCCGTCCATACATAGAAGTACCAGCTTGACATACTGTGTCACCTAGGAACATCTACCGCATGGAATCTGCTTACTCAGCCTGAAGCCTGAGACTTCCACCACTGCATTCCTCACAGTAATTAACTCTGCCAAGTAAACCATGAATAATCAGCACAAATTACATGATCTAGTTACTCACCTAGCAATGATATTATATAATGAAGGACAGACAAGCGGACAGACACTTTTGATCAGATAAACTGCAGAAGGGGAGATCATAGCTTATTCCACACAGAGGGTTGTCATCTTTGTGCCCATAGACCGTACCACTAACCAACATGGCATCTCTTTGCAATATAGACATCTTCCTGTCACTGATACCCCTTCCTGGGCTTGACATCTTCTCCCTTTCAGAGAGATAAAGAGCCAGTTCATCAAGATACATACTGTTAAGTGTGTGCCCACAGAACTTGCATATGCATAATCAGGGCTGTGGTCTGTCTTGTCTCTCACTTTCCTTAATGTAACATATGAATTTCCTTAGTGTCAAGGACGCTACACCATGAGGGAACAACGGTTAGGGACAGAAATATTCTTTGTTTACTTCTAAAAGTAAATATCTACACATTTTAGGTCTCAATAAACCTGCATTTAAACTAAGAGTCAATGGTTGCTTTGGCCATCCTGTGCATCAAGAACTTGCGCAATAGTCCCGGCTCCCAGATGCAGAATGAGGCTGTGTCTAGAGGGGATCCTAGAGAAGTATCTAGGTTACAACATGCTCAGTAGGGCCAGCATCATTCTTTTGTATATGGACACCCAGTGTTCCTTGCACCGAGCTGAAGAGGCTGTTGTTTCTCATTGGATGGTCTTGGCATCCTGTCTGAGGAACACCTAACCACAACTAGCCATGTCTGCAAGATTTGCTTCTGGCACTGGTCCATGTGTCTATCTGTTTGTCAGAACTGCATTATTGGTCCTTGATTCTTGAGACACGTTTGAAGCTCAGCTTCCTTCTTTTTCAAGATTTCTCTGTCTCACCTGTAGGAGAATGAAAATCGATCCCTATCTATCACCATGCACAAAACTTAAGTCTAAATGAATTAAAGACCTCAATATAAATCCGACCACACTGAACCTCATAGAAGAGAAAGTGGAAAGTAGCCTGCAATACATGGGCACAGG
>JAQHUG010000168.1:4239912-4263895 GCA_028555095.1 Dicrostonyx torquatus | reverse complement strand
GCTGGTAGGAAGACTGAGCTAATGGGCCAATCAGTGTATAACTTAATGTAGACTCTCTGTGTGATTTTCTTTGGGGCTTGCTGGCTGTGGGGTACCGGGTAGGACAGTAACCCCAACGAGCAGGCCCCTCATGTTACACCAGTCCTCACTTTGCAGGAATCTGTTCAGTAGTTCTCCAACTAGCTTTTTATATCTAATTTAGTAAACCTTTTGCAATGCTGAGGATCAAACACTTATGAATGCTTGGCAAGCAGTCTACCTTTGGAGCACAGTCCCACCCTCTGTCCTTACCTTGCTTGCACTCTCTGCTCTGTGAGGGCCTTGAGTTGTGTGGCACCCCATGGCCAAACAGTCCTATGTGCCAGCTCAGCCTTCTCTTTCTCTTCTCATGAAGCTGTAGTATCACCCTCAGAACTTTATCTAACTCAGTCACCTTCCAAAGACCCTAACTTCAAACATCATCAACATGACTTCGGGGGATTAGTCTCTAAAACATGAACTCTGAGGGACATGTGCTAATTGCAACACCAAGAAAGCCCTTGAGGGAAGCTGTCTGTCCTAGGAAAGTCTCTGGGAAGGTGACACGAGGGCTCACCTGGCTGTTTGTCAGGCCTCTTTGAGTTTCTTTAAACAGTTCCTTCAAGGAGAATCTGTGATCATAGGAATCCAGTAAAGTTGAAGTACTGACTCCATCTAACCAGTCTTGCCTCAGCCTAGTGGGCATCCTGTGCTCAGGTGTCCCTGCCCACTGGGCAAGTCAGACCCTGACTGAAGCATCTAGGATTGAGTGAGAGGCCAAAGTGACCACTCATTCAGTCACGCCAAGTGAGGCAAGAGAAGGACCCAGCCAAGCCAGAGGTGAGAGTTGCAGAAACGGAAACAAGCTGGGAAATCCCTAGTGTTCTGCAGTGCCTTCACATTGTGGCACCTCTGAGACAGGACACACACTGTGGTTGTCACATGACACACCAAGATGAGCTGGCACCAGCTCACCAGGGGTCAACAAGCATGTGTGAATAGGCAATAGTCAGCATTTTAGGCTTCAAGAGCATGAGGTTTATAACAGCCATAGGAGTTGGGATGCTATGGTTGGGTTTGTCCTGTCTTCTAACCCCTTGTCACAAAGTGATGACCTTAGTAGGCCTCATAGTTTCCACCTTCACCTGGTGGGTCTAACTAAAGCCAAATCTCTCTTTGGAGAAATGGGTGAGCATTCAATGGTACCTGTTAAAAGTCAAGACTGGGGGAATGCCTTGCCTTAAAAGTCCTGAGCAGGTCCTGCCTGGCCCAACTACTCCATCCCCAGAATTAAATCTGGCCTCAACCAAACTCAAACTGTACATCTGAGCTATGAGCTCCCCTGGTACAGGTTCATAGTGTTGGACTATACCTGGCATCAGGGGAGTCACGAACAGGGTATATCTCCCAGGCACCAAGCCCTAGAGAGAGTTCTAAGACATGCAACCTCTGAGTCCCCTTCCTGGCATGCTAAAATCTAGTATGTGCATGGCTCTATGGGCAAGGAGGCTGAGTCAGCCAGATCCCCTACCCTGTACTGCATGACCGGAATCTTTCATGGATAACTCCTCCCACTCTTGGTCCTTTATTCCTGGCAACATAAATCCCATCTGGGACAACTAATAAAGACGATAGTAAGACCCAGAGCTGCGAGCGGCGATTAGAGAGAACAGATGTTAGCACACGAGAGGCTGTGTTTCTGCAGCACTGACCTACTTCCCGGGGTGACAGTGTAAAAGCATGGCAGTCCCCGCAGACTGGTGGCTGGAAGTGTGTCTGGATGGAGGCCTGATTAATTGGCACTTTGCTTTTCTACTTAAGTGTCTAATGAATTATTAATCTTCTTTGGAAATATATAAATTCCAACTTCTCTTACAGCCGGAGGACCAAGGACTTTGTCTCAAGGTGAGAGCAGTGAGAAGTTTGAAACATGAGCAGTCATCAGTGGAGGGATGACTTCCCCAAGGGACAATTCCAAGTGTCTCTGAGGCAGAAGGAAGCACAGCAAAGGCCAGCAGGGTGAGCGGTGCAGGATAAAGGAAGAACATTCAGTTTAATCCAAGGGTCTGGTGGGTGACTTACTGTGAACAGCAGCATATGACAGCACAAGCAGATTAATATTATAGCCCTACCCAATAATTCTGTAGAGTGACTACACTACAGG
This sequence comes from Dicrostonyx torquatus, assembly GCA_028555095.1. Taxonomy (NCBI): domain Eukaryota; kingdom Metazoa; phylum Chordata; class Mammalia; order Rodentia; family Cricetidae; genus Dicrostonyx; species Dicrostonyx torquatus. Next base: position 4,261,713 of record JAQHUG010000168.1, on the reverse strand, counting down.
TTTCCCTCCTTGGAGTGTTCCATGTGTCTCCCAAAGAAACAAGCCTATCTTCAGAATGTGGCTTCCTTGGGATGGTTCTAGAAAAAGAGAACTGAAGTGTAACATCCTTTAAGGACTAAGACCCAATACATCAGAAAGCCTGTGCCCTCGAGGTCACAAGAGGCTCCAGAAAAACTCCCAAAGGGTTCAAACACCAGAGGATGGTGGAAAATAAAGTCAGGCAATATGTGCAGGCCAACAGAAGAGTCTCTCCGAAGGCTGCGTTAACAAAGACGACCGAAAAGGGGGAAGAAGAGAGTGGGAGAAAAGAAAAGTTCAGCTTACTTTAAAGCAACTCTGCTCAGTGTTAGATGAGGCCGGCTCACAAAAGAGGTATTCCTGTGCCCACCACAGTGTGAGTTCTGTGAGAGCTAACTATGGTTGTCCTGGTTTTATGAGTGCCTGGCAGATGGTAAACATTCCCCCCTGGTATTTGTTTAACTAATTTAAAGATCTGAAGCCCAGAAGAGAAAAGAGACATCTGAATATTTGAGTGAAAATGATAACCAACTGTGGCCCACTTTTAAAGAAAATGTTAGCTATGGAGGAAGACAATGGGAGCTCCCCATACAACTCTTCTGGGGATATAACTCCCTGGCTCCAGAGCAAAGAGAATTGTGCTTTACTCTATGCTTGTGAATAATCTCTCCTCAGAGATAATGACATTTTCTACAACACTAAAGAGTGTAAGCCAGTGGGCATGTCGTGTGTGCCCTGCACAAGTAGAAACTTGGAGGCCCGATATGACTTCTGCCTCTGGCCCTGCAGAAGCTACACTAGGCACCATGCAGCTCTGCCATGGCTGCCCGGCCCTGGCACCCTTGCCTACCTCATCTTGCTGTCTCCTGAGGCTGGTAAGGGAAGGCGAAAAGGCATAAGAAGGTTAATCTGGCTCCACTCAGCAGCCTTTAGGGATAAGACTCAAGGACAGCTATGGCATGGCCTACAGGACCAGCTGCCAGTTCCAAACTCACCATTCACATAGAACACTATGCAATTTCCTAAGCAGACTGTTGATGAATATTTCACAGGACCTGTGGAGAACGCTCATCTAGTTCTGTTATCTACAGTTAATCACTTCCTCTAGCTCAGCTCTTCATTCTTAATCACTAGGCTCACAGCGCAGGAACAGTTTGTCCACTTTCTCTGATATATCTGTAATATCATTAGCAGTGATACTGAGAACTCACGTCCTAGTAGCTGTGAACACAAAGGAATTTGTCTTGACCTGTAAAGACAGGTACTCAGGCATCCACTCAATCTGCAGTTTACCAAGGGGGAAATTGAGACACAGAGTCACCACCATCAAAAAGCTCAATTGTCACACATGAGCCAAAGCTGTGCTTCAGCCTGTGGAGTGTTCACCTCGAGCACAGACACATTCAAAGATATCAAATACCACCATGAACGAATGTTCTGGGAGCCATGTAATAGAAGACTAATAGGGGCTCAGGGGGAAAGGAAGTCCCAATCCATCTTAGCAAAGCACACTTTTTTTCATTATATGGCATCTTGGCCTTAGAAGCAAATGTTTTCTGCTCTATTCAAATATTATTTGAATACTTTCCCAGAGTTTTCTAATGTGGAGTTTTGGATTAGTATGTCCTATTTTGAGGATTGTAAATCACTTTTGAACACACATAAGCTGTTTATAAAATAATTTACTAAAGTGGAACTGAGCCTGCATTAACAGCTGTAAAATCACTCATAATGGACATCTCTATAAAGCCAAAGCCAGAGGCCCTGCTAACGAGAAGTGGGGCCCCTCACCACCACTGCCTCCTTCGCGTCTGCAGAGCGCATGTTTGCCAACACCATGAGGCTGGCTTACTCCCTCTAAGGCACATCTGCAGAATACCTTCAGACTGGGGCCCTGTCAGAGGAGGCTGGTGCTCAAGGTCAGAGCCATGGCAGGCAGTGACAAAATACTGAGCAGAGGGCAACCTAGCACCAAACACAGATTTCAGATTCCCCAAAAGCAGTCACTCCATAGCCATGGGCCTCAAAAATGTATGGAGCTCTCTGAGTTTTGGCTGTATAAACCAAGGCAAAGCAACAAGATGTGTGTAACCCTTAGCATCAGCTACAGAATTCAAGCTAACACACATAATCCTTCCCACTTGTTTACCCACTACCTACAAGATAATTTTATATTAATTCATTGCCATAATCCACAATGAATAAATCTGTTACAGAGACAGAATTTCAGGACTGGCTTCAGATTAACTAAGTGGCCTCTACAGTTGCCATCCTGAGGTTGGCCGGGAGGACAGGCCGGTAGATGGAGTCTTTTTGTTCCAGACAGCAACAATTTCTTCATGAAAATCCCAGTCTGTTCTTTTGGGCTCTCTCCATGGGGTTATCAAGGTCCTATGTTTACACTAAAGTCAACCTATGGGAGGACATATCCCATCCACAAATGCCTTCACAGCACATCAGGATGCAGCCTTGAGGGAAAAGGCTACACACCAGCCATATGGTCCCAAAGCATAGCTACCCTCACTGTGACGTATGCAGAACAAAAATTAACCTGTTCTGCCTCTTTTCTCTCACAGCTCATGGTTTGGAGCCCAAGGGGACTCAATGACCCTTTTCTGAAGGCTCTTTCCTACAAGGGCAAAATTTGTCAGAACACATGACGGCTTTGAGGCTCCTACAAGGCATCCTGCTCTCCAGTTATGAGAGATGTTTGGCTTTGGCACATTAACTTCACTCTTGATCCAACCAGACACACGCATTTGGATCTCCTATGTTTGTGCTTCTCCCTATACAAATCAGAAAGCAGCTTGAAAAGCCCAAGCCCAATATAAAATATAAGAAATCCTTCAGACCTGGGAAGCAAGGCATTGCTAAGACCCAATTTCTTCTTTGATGAGGGCCCATAAGTTAGTTATTTAGGTCACAGCAAGATGCCATTGTCTTGGTAGAAAGGAGCTTGCCCTAGTTCGGCCAGGTAATCATCGCTGTCTAGTGGTTAAAGGAGACCCCTTGACTGTGGTTTTTCTGCACTTTTTTAAATTTGTTGAGATTATAATATAATTACATCATTTCCCCTTCAACCCTCCCATATAACTCTCCTTTAAAATTCATGGTCTCTAATTTTTTTTGTTAACTATTGGTGTGTGAGTGTGTGTGTGTGTGTGTGTGTGTGTACACTAAATACCTAAATATAGCCTGCTTAGTCTGTATGTTACTCGTATGTGTATGTTTTCCAGGCTGACCAACAACTCCAAAGGATTCTTATATCTGATGATGGGGTTTTTGTTAAATGGTCTATGGCTCTTAAAGCAAGCATGTTCATACAAAACATGAAATGTGTCCCTTCTTAAAACACCTATCAATGGAAGGGTAATACACAGGAGAGACCAACCTTAGTAATTCAGCCCACAAACACAGGTCTTTGTCGCATACCCACAATAACCTTAAAACACAATTATGCATGGATATTAACTTTCCCATTAAACTCTATCACAGCCATGCTTTAAACACATTATGGGCCCTTTTTTTCTCCCAGGAGCACCTGGTTCCTCAGTTTGCTCTGGCACTCACTCAGAGCATCGCCTTGTCTTTGTCCAGAAACAGAATGAGTGACATTATTCCCCAAGCTCATGGTTCATTCTCACGCATTCACAGTCGTGTTTCTCTTGGGTACTTCCTCAAGCAACATTTCTACAACAGGGATCCTCAGAGAAAACATTACCTGAGATTATAAATATACAAAATGACTTGTGTGTATGTGTGCATGAACTCTCTCTGTCTCTGTCTCTCTGTCTCTGTCTCTCTCTGTGTCTCACTCTGTCTCTCTGTCTATCTCTCTCTGTCTCTCTGTCTCTCTCTGTGTCTCACTCTGTCTCTCTCTCTGTCTCTGTCTCTCTCTCTGTCTCTGCCTGTCTCTCTCTCACACACACACACACATATATATGTATATATATATATATATATATATATATATATGCATGTTCATGTGACGGGGTACAAAGTGGGATTTATACATATGTGTGTGGAGGCAGAGGTCAACCTTGAGCATCATTCCTTAGAAACAATCCATTTTGTTTCCTTGAGACAGTGTCTGTCAATTGATCTGGAGTTCACTGATTCAGAGAGCCCAGGTGACTTGCTGGCTAGGAAACAGCAGGATTGCAAGCCATTCCCATCATACCTGGCTTTTACACGAGGGTTCTGGGAGTACAGCTTAGGTCCTCCTAGTTGTGTGGCAACCACTTTTACCAACTGAGTCATCTCCTGAGGCCTAAATAACTTTAATCTACAGTTGAATATTGATAATTGACAATTTGCCTTATTTTCCTTCTACCTCCCCCAGACCTTGAAGATTGTCTCTTTGTCCGTGGTCTCCATGTGCCTTCCTTGGACCTTTCCACTCACTTCCTGGGCATTTGGTGAGTTTGAATTTGGAGACATATGTCCTTTAATTCTGGGAATTTTCTCACAATTCTTCTGTATCCCTACCCCTCCATTTTCTCTTTTGAATTCCCATAATGCCCAAAAGTCAGGTATTGGAATTGTGAATTTAAAAAAAAAAAACTTTGTGTTCTAGTTCTGCTTTTCATGGTGTTCCCTGGTGTTATTTCCCAATTTAATACTGAATTTTTCATTTTGTAGGTTATGGGTTTTTTTTCCCAGAGCCCTTTCTGGTACCCATTGGTTCTTTGTGGGAACTGGTTCTCATGTCATCCCTGTACCATGCTCCCAAACTATCCCCGATTCCTCTTAACTTTCTCATTGTCACATCTGCACTGGTATGTTTGGCTCACTCATGTCAGGGGCTTTCTTTACAATGTGTGTTACCAAAAGCTAAGCATGGTGGTACACAACTTTGATCTCAGCACTCTGGAGGCAGAGGCAGGTTGATCTCTCAAGGCCATCCTGGTCTACATATTAAATTCCAAAGCTACATAGTGAGACCCTGCCTCATCGAAACAACAGAAACAAAAAAAACCTACATAATTTGGTGCCAACGTCCATCACACAGGTGTCTCCCTCTAAATTTCATTTTCCACGTAAAGAGACTCCCACTCTTCTGGCAGCAGTCAGATGCCCAAGAATGAATGCTCCATGCCAAAAGGCACAGGCAGGCACCAAAGTCTTATTTTACAAAGTTGCAATGAGCTCCTATGCTGGCAACAGCTCCTAAAGAGCAAGCCTCTTAAAGGAGAAAGGGTAAAGGGTTTGGGACAGTTTGCATTTTTATCTGAAGGAATCTTGAGTTCTTTACAAACTCAGAGAAGTAGGTAGCCTTACAGGGTTGGGTAGGACCAAGGTGGTCTCCATCAAAACAAACATCTAACACTCTGGTGACATCTGTGCTCAGAGGAGACTGCTTTTGTGGACTTTGTCTAGATTTCTCTCCTTCAAAGTATCAGCTTCTCACACTTGGGTATAAACCCTAGCTCTATCCAGGACCTCTCGCCCAGTCCATTATAACCCAAACTCTTCTCCTCCCTCCTTGTTCCTCCTGTTTTCTTACACTCAGATGGCCACACAGGACAGAAATTCTCAGTTAGTGGAGAACAGCGTTTGTGTGTGTGACCTTTCCTGTGTGACAGACACTTGTGAGGGTGCTGGGAATCATGAGGGAATAGCAGGAAGGAGTAAGTAGGTGATACAATCCAACCACACGCATCTGTAAGGAACTGAAATGTGCCATCTTTCCTATTGAAGAAACAGCCCTATTTGTCTTTAACGTATCACCCCCAGACCAAACAGTTCAGTGCTTGCTCCAGCTGAAGGGCTTGACTGTAAGAGAAGATCTGTGAAACTTTGCTTTCCTGAGCATGTTATATCAGAAACATATGAATGCCTGTGTGTCCTTCAACAATGGCAGAATTTATTGAATAATCAGTAAGTTCACAAAAGTGACTTGCCAGGTTGTCTTGATTTCCCTTGATAGCTGGATGCTAGGTAAACATAGGTCTCTGGTCCCGGCATTGGGACCAAGCAGGTAACTTCCCACACTCTGAGACCCAGGGAGACATCTTCCATGACCTTTTCAACAACAACATGCACCCAGAGAACAGTGTATTCTGTCCAGCACTATATTCGCAGCTCCAGAGAAAACTGGTCTTCACCCAAAGGGCAAGAATCTAGGAAGGCTGATAATAAGGTCTCATCATCTAGCAGTTGTGAGAATCACAAAATGCTGACTGTTGGGAATTCAGAGAGGGAGAGTGGAGGTGACACTCTGTACTGAGGCTGGGACTGCAGCCATATGAGTCACAGCAAACTTGAGAATCCCTCTGAAATAACAACCCAGCTCCAGAAGCCAGAGGCTTCCCTGTCTTAGAGGACACCAAGGTCCTCTAAGAGAATGGTGCAGATGCTGATGTATTCCAGGCTGGATATCTGGAGTCTGTGTGTCCAAGACATGTCTGTATTTCTTATCATAGTACCTGCTTCCCCTGCTTTGTTCTCAACCCCTGCTATGACTCCCAGCACTGACATCCAGTCTTCAGATAGACACCCAAACCTGATGGATGGAGTTAAGTTCCTAAGAATAAATGATTGGTGCTGTGGCATGATGAACCTATGCTTAGTCATGAACAGAAGAAGATAATCAAATATATGTCCAACCCCACCCCCAAGGCTCCAGCACAGAGTGGAGCAAAATGAATCTAAGAGCCAGAGGAAACGGTGCTATGTAGCAGTTTACTGGAGAAAGGAAGACATCTCATGAGGATCAGGAAGTAAAGAGAATATTTCATCTGAGTTTTGTCTCAGTGTTTCTCTTTGCTGACCCTGAGAGGAAGCTTTGTTACTTAACAAGTTTGACAAGATAAAGTTTTTCTGTAAGAAGTAAAACAGACACTGGTACTCAGAGGAAGCACAATGTGTGCCACTTAGTCTTCTCAACTTTCTGAGTAAGTCACTTTATACTATGATAGCATTTACACTCTCAGAGCAGAACATTCAGAGGCAGCTAAGACATTAGTAGGACAAGAGCTGGCATCTACAGTCAATGATGGAATCAGAAAGCTTTGTGAAGAAACAAAATGCCTCTCTAGAAAAGAAAATGTTTTAGGAACACAAAACAGTTGGTTAGGCATAGGCTGTCAGTCAGGGCTTGCAGAGGAAGGGAACAGCAGAGAAAGTTTGGGGTGCTTCTCTTCATTATGGGCCACCTTATGAAGAACGTCTCCCCCATGGACTAGACAACCAAAGCCAGATAGCATAGGTTCTGAAACTGAGTGTGGTCAGTCTAGAAGAGCAGGTGCCTCAGGAACTCTCTCCATGTGTGGTTTATAAAACAGTTTTCTGTGATGGTTTGAATAGTTATGGCCACATAGCTCATATGTTTGAATACTTGGTCACTAGGGAGTAGCACTACTTGACAGGAATTAGGAGGTGTGGCCAGGTTGGAGGAAGTGTGTCATTGGGGCTGGACTTTGAGGTTTTAAGTACTCAGGCCAGGCCCAATGTCTTTCTCTTCCTTCTGCCTGCTAATCCAGATGTAGAGCTCTTGGTTCCTTCTCCAGCACCATGTCTGCCTGCCTGCCGTCATGTTCCGTGTCATGACAATAATGGACTAAACCTCTGAACCTATAGCAAGCCCCAATTAAATATTTTCCTTTAAAGAGTTACTTAGTCATGGTGCCTCTTCACAGCAATAGAAACCCTAATTAAGACACTTTCCAACCTTCCTGCCACCCACTGGTAGCTGTCCATCCAGCAGTATATTTAGGTAGAGATTGAGACAGCATCCTTGTTATCGTGGTCCTTGTCGCTTGGGAAATTTTGACTAAACACAACATAATTGTCAATCCTTTGTTGATCCCACCCTCCAAGCATGGTGGGGTGGAGGAAATGAAAGCTCTTAGGAGTTGACTTCCCTGCCAGCAGGTTTTCTTGTGCTTCAGAGGTCTGAATCAGGGGTGACCTGAAATCATTCTGAAAGTCAAACCTGCCCTACATGATGTAAAAGAAGCTTTGAGGCCAAGGCCTGGCCATGGCTACCCCATAAAGTCAGAAGTAAGCTCACACACCTACATAAACACAGAGGAAAAGGGATCCTGGGTCTCACACATGCAGCAGTCTAAGCCCCGCACAGCCATTTGCTACTAGACAGTCATGACCACAAGCCAATGCTGAGAACAGAGCACTTCCTGGGCAAAGCAGTTGTGACAACATCCACTTAGAAGTCAGAAAGTTTGATGAAGCACAGAGACACCAGTGGAATGAGAGTGCATAGGCACTGGCAAGCCCACTAGTGAAAACTGTTGTCTGGATATAGCTGTTTTCTAGAGAGGCATCTCTCACCATCACAGGTAGGCCAACCCCCATCCCTGAACACATCGTAAAAGTGCTCATTTCCCCCTGCTGAAAATATGTCTGTTCCAAAACAGAAACACAGCAATTTCAGAAATGAAGCAGGTGGTGTGGAAAGAATGGAGACATATCTTATTTGGCTATGATAAGATACACAGTCTCATCAGGAGCATGCCAGAAAGTCTGTGCCAAAAAGGGAGCTGTGTTTGTTGAGTGCTGAAACTGATCAGGATGCCCAAAAGCAGACATCCTTACCGCTCAGGGCAGAACCCAGCACACACATTCCACTCCACACACCAGAAAGAAACCTGAAGGTTTTGCGGATTTTCTTATAGCCACAGTCAGCAAGCAGCAGAGTCAGGCTTCCCAGACCCACTGCCAACCTGAAAAGAGTCCATGTTGCAGGAGTACCAAAACTCTTCTTGCTTTGATGTGTGTAGGATTAATGGGAAAGCTTTGCTGAGTTTCTGCTGTCCGGACTTGTAGGAAGATGGTCCCCTCAAGTTAACATATGACCGTGGAGGTCATTAACTTGCCATGGTTCCATCCTTTCTATCAATTTACTTGGAAACTTTTCAAAGGAAAGATCAAAGCATTTTAGTGGGTCTCTCTAGATTGACTCTGAATCTGGTCCTATTACAATACAAAAAGCCAGAAGGGAGCTTTCCTAACCTCAAATCTCTCCAGGCAATGATCTTGGCTCTGTAAGACTAGCTCATAACAGGTCTGAAATCACTGGGCCTCAACCTATGATAAAGAGTCAGAGATAAGCAGAGAAAACTTGCACCAGACAGACATAGTCCCTGGACCCTAGATAAATCTACAGTGGTGATACCTCTGTCTCAGTCTCAGGAGAAGATGGTGGGAACCATCTACCCTCCAGCAGCTGGGCACTTACTCTACATTGCCCAAGACTCAGCTTTTCCAGGACACTCTCTTCTTTTTTAATTTATTTTCTGGCATCAGAGAGGGGAGCTTGTGACACAGTGTGTATGTGAAGTTCAGACAATGTACGGGAGTCAGTTCTCTCCCTCCACCACATGGGTTCCAGGAACAGAACTAATGCAGCAAGAGTCTTTACCCACTGAGTCATCTTGTCAGCATAATAATTTCCAATCTTTGGTTTGTTTGTTTTTTATAACTGGTGTGTGTGTGTGTGTGTGTGTGTGTGTGTGTGTGATATGTGCAAGTGGCACACACATGCCATGTGGAAGCCAGAGGACAACTTTGTGAAGTCAGTTCTCTCCCTCCCCCTTTACATGAGCCCGAGAGAGCAAACTTGGGTGGTCAGGCTTGCATAGCAAGTGCTCCAGCTGCTGAACTGTCTCACCAGCCTGGGACCTGTTTGCAAAAGCTCAAGACTAGACCCATGGTGGTCACAAGACTTCTGCTCTTTCGTCCCTATAGACACTTACAGTTCAGCCCGCTTCCCTGCTTTTGAGCTCCAGGTCTACCATAAATCAACTGCTCAACAAGTATTTGGAACAATAAATGAATGGACCATAAAAGAGGAAAATACAGAAACTATTACTGCCCATAGTTTGAAGTATAAGTAGCAAGAATTCAAGTGTGACATTTGAGACCAGGCTGAAACATTCCTGGGAGTTTTGTCCTCCAAGAGTCCATTTGAAAATGTGATTTCTGAAGTTGTCAAGCAAGGAAAGGAGATTTGTAAAATATCATCAAAACATGAGGTTATGGGAAATCTGTGACAAGAAATCCACCTTGGGTCTGAAACTGAACAATGGAAGTTTTGGTGGTGGTGATTTGTTCCAGGAGTATATGCAACAACTGGCATTCTGGCATCCTTTAAGAAAACCCAATTCATGGCTAGCATGGCAAGTTATTCCTTAAGGTGGTACTCTTATCTTCCTGGCAACCAACAGTTGGACTTAAGGATCACTTAAAATGGGGGACATCATAATACCTGGTAGTAGAAACCTACCCAAATACCCAGGGATAGTGAGTACATGGATCTTAAAAGAGAAACCACTACCAGCACTTTACCAAAACAATGTAATTCCTAACTGCATCCTAAATATTTACCCTTTTACCCACAGGTAAATTTAGCTCTCACTCCTCATCAAATCTCCTCCTGGCAGCAGACAGAGACCGTACAGGAAACACAAGTGGTCAAAATGCAGAGAACAACTGACCATGAGGCACCCAGCTCCAGTGGGTAAATACACAGCACAACTTACACACCTGAGGCTCTGGAAAAGTCAGAGAGAAGAGTGGTGGGAGGGCTGTAAGAGCCACAGGATGTCTGCTATGAAGCTGTGTCTTTTATAAATGACAGGGACGCCACTCTCATGACACCGCAGCAATACAGCTGTGTAAAAGACTGGATGAAAACACCAATAGACAAGCTAATGTCACCGAACGCCACACCTAGACAAATAACTATAGGTAATTAAGGACTTCTGAGAGAGGGAGAATCAGTCACCTCCAGGTATGAACCCCCTAAACAAGTTATCCAATTTCAAGTGATTAGCCTTGAAACCATGTGCATATAAATAACACTAATGGACTCAGTAGGTTGTTTTCTGCATTTATGTATCTATACATATATGTAACAATAACAAAGAAAAAAAGACCATGACAAAAAGAAAGAAAACTAGTTCTGGAAGCTAAGGAGATGGCTCAGTGGTTAAGATCACTGGCTTCTCTTTCAGCAGACCTAAGTTTCAATTTCCAGCACCAACAGTGGCTCGCAGCCATTTGGAACTCCAATCCCAGAGACTGACACCCTCTTCTGGCCTCTTCAGGCATTAGGCATATTCATATGCACACATATACAGACAAAGCACTGGTAACATAAATAAAACTTTAAAAATGAAAGGCAGTTTTGGGTGGCTGGCTAGAAATTTGACTGTGTGATCTCTCACATGCCCCACTATAGCAATGCCACAGGCAGCGGGACGTTGGTGCCAGCCTGGCTCCTGAGGTCACTCGGCTCTCATATCTGGGTGGTATGGGCTTTTCACTCTTGGGATTTTCAGATCCTTCTTCCCCAACAAGGAATGGAAACAGATTACAGACTTCTCAGAAACTCACTGCTTCACTCGAGGCCTCCAGACTTCCCAGGCACACAATACTGTGAAAGAGACATGAAAAAGAACTCATAAATAATGCAAATCATGAGATGGGGGCAGATGCAGACATCTCATGCTCCACTGGTCATCAAAATGCCAACTAGCTCAACTGCACTGAGATTCTAGGACCTGGAATCTAGGTCAACAAACACTTTTGTTTCCATGTTTGCGTTTTGAAAATATTTCAGGCTAACAAGCTAGCAACTTTGTCTCTCTCTTAAGATACCCAGAAAAATTTTTCTTTCAGCTATTAACAGAAAGCAAGTTTTAAGACTTAAATTTTTAATGAGTATTTAAAAAATTGGAGGAGTAATATCTTCTGATAGTCAAGGCAACTGAATGTTGCCTGTAGAGTAAGGTCTTCAAAGTGCTTCATGAGAGGGCTCAGCAGAAAGTCTTGCTGGGACAGTAATTGATTCCCAAGACACCTGCTGCGCTGTAGATGGCCTGGAAGCAGGGACAGGGGTAGATATAGAAGCCAAGGAAACATGGCAAATGTTGGTCTGAGCCTCAGGAGAACCCAGGACTTGAAAGGAGGCACAGCTCTCTGAGCTGCTCCTTTCTGAAAGCTTTCCCTGCGCTGACTGGTAACACACCCCTGAGGGGAATGTGGAGCACACTGCACACTGGGCAAGCAGCTTCCAACTAGAATCTGCATACCAAAGCTTTTGCCAGCTGGCTTTGCCCTCCAAGTAAAGTAGGGGAACAAAACACCAACAACTACTAACTACACGGATTTCTAAACTGACAGCAGGCAGCCTTCTCCCTCACACACCTCACCTGCTAGTGCAAAGACTATGATGCCAGGACTCACCCAGAATCAACTAGACGACAACCCTCTGGCCATCTCTGTGAGCGAGTTACAGGGCTGACTGAGGAAAGAACCCCTCCTTAAATGTGAGCATCACCATTCTGTGGGTTTGAGTCCTGGGACAAATTAAAAAAAAAAAAAGAAAAGGCCTAGTATTCATCTTTCTTGCTTCCTGACTATGGACAGAGTAACCAGCTGCCATGACCTCTTCACACACACACACCCGCCCTCACTTCACTTATACATTACCTTAAAGTGAGCGCCAAAAGAAACCATCTCTCTAAGTTTTTTGCCGAAGTAATGAGCAAAGTAACTAACAGTACTAAAGCCATGTGGAGTCACGAGCCAAGGGTGCTTGATGTTTAACGTCTGGTGCCACTGGCAACAATGGCAGGATCTGCTGGGTGTGAGCACCAGGGACCAGGATGGTCAAAACAGGAAGACAGTGCAAAGCCTTGGAACCTTGTTTGGGTTTCCACTGCTAAGAAGCTTTGACCTTCCCCTAGGACAAATGCTTCATGTAGTTAATCCAGTTACAGCCAAATCTCCACCAGGGGGCATCCTGTCTCTTAGGCTTCTTTGCTCTGATCCAGACAGGTTTCCAGCTAAAGCTCAGCCTCCCTCCCCCCCACCCCCAAGCCTCCCGGAAGTTTTATACCGAGCTGCACCAATAAATGCAAATTCTAAATGGGACAATCTGATAGACACTTAGAAGCCCACAGAAAGTGTCATTCCCATACAGGGACAGGAAAGACTTCTGAACTGCTGCATGAGAACCTGTTCCAGGTTGGCCACATACAGAACATCCACAAGAGTGACAGGAAGTCCAGTTGTTCTTCCTGAACTGCGGCCTTCTGAGGGTGGGGTAGGTCTGTGAAGCTGAAAGTGCATCAGAGAAGTGCAACAACAACAAAACACTCCGTGCTGACTGAATGGTCGCAAATCCGTGGCAAATGGTGAAGATGGAAGCAAGCCACGGATACAATCCATGCAAGGGTCAGCGCATGCAGCCTGATTATGCCCGAGAATCTGGACTTTTACAAGACTTTAAGAAAAGTGGGTAATAATAAACTACAAGAGGCCCAAGTCAGGCAGAAAGGCTGGGGAGAGCAATGGCTGCCAACAAATAGTGTTTTAGTCACTTTTTCTAGTGTTCTTAGACAAGGAGGAAATCGACTTCTGGAAGAAAGGGTTTATTTCGGCTCACAGTTTGGGGGGACTTAGTGGAGAAGCCCTTCAATGGGAACTAGAGCTACGCAGCTGGCTACACGGTACCCAGTCAGGAAGCAGAGAGGAATGAGCCATCTGCTCAGCTCCGTCCTTCTTATTGGTTTAGTAGTTGGGGAGTGTCACCTAACCTAGTGTGGGGAATCCCTCACAGACACACCCAGAGGCTTATGTTCTAGGTGAATCCAGACCCTATCAAGTTGACAATCAGTGTTAACTACCACAGATAGTATCTGCACACTAGCAAAGCAGACAACCAAAGATAGTATTGTCCTTGAGCATGCCAGACGTGAGCATTCAAGAAATGTGTCTTTTAAATACAGTACACTTTAAATGTAAATGCCCTTGGCATTCACAGAAAATGAATTTTGTTACAACTCAAATCTTCACTTAAAGCATATATGAGAATTTTTGATTTTTGCATTTATTTATTTGTTTTGGCATTCTAGTATGTGTAGAGATGTTCATGTGTCCTGGGCCATGTGTGGAGGTCAGAGGACAGCACAGAATAGGTTCCTTCCTTCAGTCAAGTGGATTCTAGCAATCAAACTCAGGGCATAAGGCTTGGTGGTAGCACCCTGACCTTCTGAGCCATTAAGGAACTTTTAAAATGGAATCATATGGGAATAATAAATAAATAAATATTTTAAAAATTGCTTATTTATTAGTATACAGTGTTCTGCCTGCATGAGGGCACCAGATCTCATTATCAATGGCTGTGAGACATCATGAAGTTGCTGGGAATTGAACTCAGGACCTCTGGAAGAGTAGTCAGTCCTCTTAACCCCTGAACCATCTCTCCAGCCAGATCCTTAATGTCTTGGTTCTTTTTTTTTTCTAGTGTCCTTCCTCAAAGACAAAACTGAGTTTCCTTTCTATTGGAGTCTGAAATGAACCTAAGAGTCAGTGAAATTACCCATTTTGGCTTTTTTTATTTCTATCTTGTTCCAAATCCCATTATTCTAAAGATGATGGGTTAAGGGGTATTTAAGTGTTAAGGGATAGGTAAGGCATGGTGGGAATCTGAACTCAACCCTGGCCTTCACTAGCAGGCTGGTTGGGTCTCTAACTTCCCTGGGATGTTGTCCTCTATGCCTAGGTTCCTCAGCACTGTCAGGTATTTTAAATGCAGTTTACCCTATCAAACATTGACACCATTCCCAGCACTGGTGAGAACTGGATAAATGCAAGCTTTACTCTGTATTCTGAAGGACAGTTAAGTTTGTGGTTATCTAACTTAAGAAAAGAAACAACAAATCGTGTTTGGCTCATGATTATGCACAAGAAATCTACTTAGTAAAAAAAAACAAAGAAGAAGCTGTTTCCAACAAAGCAACAAACATTGACCCAGAAATAGAGAAATGTCTTAAAAAGATTATGGAGTTTCTTGGTGGTTTTCTCCAGAGAGAAAGCAGAGAGTGGGGGTGGGGCGTGAGAATGGGTCATGCCATTTCTGTTCCTCTGCTCCCAGAGTGCTCTGTGGTCTCATACATATTGGAGCTCACTATTTCCTGCTGACGGTTTGGCTTGCAGGTTTTAGTTTATTTTCTGCTAGCCTCCAGCAGTCAGAGCTTGGCTGCAACCTTGGTTCTTCCCTGCAAAGGCTCCAGATAGGCTCAGCAGACACGTGTAGCTGCACAACAAACATGAGCTCAGTAAACCAAGGGAAAGACTGGCTCCATGCTTGTGCCACAGCTGGTCAGGGCTCCAGAGGCCACCCAGCACAGGGAAACACAAGTCCAAGTAGGAAACTTGCTTCTTCTGAGGGATATGTATGGTCAATGAGCAAGTTAGTACTGGCAGGAACTGAAATTCAGAGCAATGGGCCATTCGGCTCCCTATGCCACAGCAGCTATCAAGGGCCACTGAAGTCTGGGGACAGTATTAAGAAGTTTATTAGGATGTACTCACTCATAAGTGATTTTTAGACATAAAGCAAAGAACACCAGTGTACAGTTCATAATCCCAGAGAACCTTGACAACAAAGAGGTCCCCCTAAGAGAGACATACATGGATCTAATCTACATGGGAGGTAGAAAAAGGCAAGATTTGCTAAATAAATTGGGAGCATGGGGATCAGGGGAGGAAGAGAGGGGAGTGAAGAAAAATATATAGCTCAATAAAAAACAATTTAAAAAAGAGAAAAAAGTAATAAAGACAATTGTCATGTTAGAGTTTTCAAAATAATGTAAATTAAGTATGTTGCAAAATAAACATTATTATTTTTGTACTACATTTAATAGCATATATCTTTAACAGAATGTTACTTTTGTGAGGAATTTTCTAATCAAATTGGAGAAAATGAAATGTTATCTGTATTGAAAATAATGGAAAATCAAGTAGTAACATAAACACAAATTACAAGTTCCCTGGTATAAAATATCTAAGTACTGCTTCTTACTATTAGTGTTAAAATAAAATCGGCTTGAAGAAGAAGAAGAAGAAGAAGAAGAAGAAGAAGAAGAAGAAGAAGAAGAAGAAGAAGAAGAAGAAGAAGAAGAAGGAGAAGAAGGAGAAGAAGAAGAAGTTGTTGTAAAGGAAACAAGGACTGGGAACTCAGGATCAGGCAGAGGCTCCTCAGACCTGCAAACATTTCCTGGGACTTATTCACTTTACTCTTTATCCTTTTTCAATCTTATGTGTTTCAGGCTGTTATTGCACATGAGCCCATAAGCTGGGGAAATACATGAGCCTGTACCTACTTATGGCAAACAGATCTGCATCTCATCATAGACAAGCAAAAGCCAATAGGAAGTGCAGAAACTCGGGGACCCCAAGGAAACAAAGCAAAGAGGCTTCCGGGCAGGCAGCCACCCAGTCCTCTGCTTACCACCATCCTGCATGCCCTCTTCTTTCCTTGCTACCATATTCACCTCCCATAGGCATTTCCTAACTGTGAATTTCCCAAGAGCTGGTGAGCACTTCATTCCTCACTCAGCCTGATGCAAAGGGGCTGTCCGAGATAAGCCCCATTTTAGTGTTGAAGAAATGCCTGAAATCCTAACTGAAGGAAGTTTGGATCACATCCACTCACAATGCCAGGCACGTATTGGTTGACTAGAAAAACTGGTAACTAACTGGAAATACAAACTAACATCAAACTCTGTTACCAGTGTCTCTGCAAGTGATGGAAACACAGCTCCAGCCCAGTACTCTTCTTACCACTCCCTGTTAAGTTTCAACTATCACCATTATTATTTTTTTTTTGGGGGGGGGGTTTCGAGACAGGGTTTCTCTGTGACTTTGGAGCCTGTCCTGGAACTAGCTCTTATAGACCAGGCTGGTCTCGAACTCACAAAGATCCGCTGCCTCTGCCTCCCAAGTGCTGGGATTAAAGGCATGCGCCACCACCGCCCAGCTTAACTATCACCATTATTAATCAGTCTTGTAGAGTTTGTGAAGAAATAAGATTACAATCAACTCAATGGTCGCCACTTCACAAATAAATGAGAGTCACAATAAACACAAAGGATTTAGCCTGTTGTGAGGGTAGAGGAGCAGTCTATAAATAACATTTGAGTCAAGGCACTCCTGGCAGGGAGGCAAGAAGGCTAGGGGTTGCAATCTGCTGACCTCATCTCTCACCTGGGTACCCTGTCTCTTTAAGAGACAAGCCCCGCCCACTCCCAACCCCTCCTTCTGCCCTTCCTACCTCCTCCCCAGCCCCCTTAGCTTGCTCACTTCTCTCTCTGTCTCTGTCTCTGTCTCTGTCTCTCTCTCTCTTCTCTCCTCTCTCTCCCCTTTCTTCTTCTGGAGAAGCAGCTTCTGCCTCTCTCTCTCCTCCCCCACTTCTCCCCTTTCCCCCTTCCTCCTTCATAACCCACTAAATTAACTCTAACCCCAGCTCTCTCTGTATCTGTCTGTCTCACACCACACACCAGGGGAATCTCTAAGACCTTTGGTGACCCCACTGCCGCCCCTCATGGGACTGGTCCCCTACCACCTCTTTATAAATGATGGCACTAATTACAGACCTTCAGATCTCCTTTGCTCCTCCAAATGAAATCCCCAAGTCTCATGCCCAGCTCTCCAACAGCACACCTGCTGCAGCCTCCCTTCTTCTCCCACACCCATCTCCAGTGGGCCACACATATCTTCCTTTTCCAAACCTCCTTTCACCAACCAGTCTCCAGCTCCAGCAGGATGCACTCTCTGGAAACCCACAGGGAAGCAGGTAGGCTAACTGCCTATCTTCCATTCCTCCAAGTTTAATGCCCCAGTCTAATGCCCATCTCTATAGAGACCTTCCGCGTGGCCCCTCCTCACTCTCTGCACCCATTCCCAAGGACTAATTAAGCAGATCCTGGTGGAACACCCCACATTCTTCTCTCTTGTGAAACCACTCCACTACCCCCAACACATCTCCAGTCCTAAGTGTCAGGTCCCAATGCCCAGAAAAACATTCTACCTAAAATCCCCAATATGCTCACTTATCAGGATCCCAGAAGATTTTCCTACCAAGCAACACAGCCACCACCCTTTTCTAAGAACCAGAAAAGAAACATAAATTAAGGAACAAAACATCCACCTACCAAAGATCAGATACCAGCACCTAGAATTAGAATCTTCTCAATCCCAGATGTCTGGGCACCAGCATAAAAACATAATCAATAACAGTCAGAATAATATGCCTCCTCCAGAGCCTAGCAACCCTACTACAGAAAACCCTGAATATTCCAACACAGATGAAGCACAAGAAACAGACCTTAAAACAGCCTTTATGAATATGATAGAGGTCCTCATATAGGAAATGAACAAATCCCTTAAAGAAATCTATGAAAATTCAAACAATAGAAGGAAATGAATAAAAGAATTCATGACCTGAAAGTGGAAATAGAATAAATAAAGAACCAAACTGAGGTAAATCTGGAAACGAAACATTTAGTAACTCAAGCAGGAACCACAAAGGCAAGCTTCACCAACAGTATACAAAAGATGGAAGAGAGAATCTCAGGCATCAAAGACAAAATAGAAGAAATGGATACATCAAACAAAACACTCGTGGCACAAAACATCCAAAAAATTTGGGTTACTATTAAAATACCAAACCTAAGAATAACAGGAAAGCTTCCTGCAGGTAGGCTGCTCCAACAATCTGCCCTCATCAATAGGACCCTGTAAGCTACAAGGCCCACTCCTCCCCAAACCCAGCCATCCCCTGTGACCTCAGAGGAACGCTGAAGCACATGCTGCAACTACATAGGATGAACCAAGAGAGCAGGCCAAAAGAGACCTCAGCGGCTCCCTGAGACACAGACACTGATGGCAGAGTAGACTAAGAGCAGCTCCCTAAGACACAGACAGCAACTGCAAAGGTTGGACCAAGAAGCAAGACACTGATAACACCAATTGGAAAAAGAGATGGATAGGCACCAATGCAAAAATTCATTAAACAACCTAGAAAGCAACATGGTAATGCCAGAACCCAGTGGTCATACAACAGGAAGACCTGATCATTCTAACCCAGAAGAAGCAGGACAAAATTATCTTAAATACAACTTTATGAAGATGATAGAGACCCTTGAAGAAGAAATGACAAATTCCCTTAAAGAAATGCAGGAAAAGACAAACAAAAAATTAGAAGAAATCAACAAATCTCTTGAAAAACTCAAGAAAACCAAGAAAAAGCAATCAAACAGGAAAAAGTAACAGTGTAAAACTTGAAAACTGAAATAGAGGCATAAAGAAAACACAAACTGAGTGAATTCTGGAAATGGAAAATCTGGGTAAATGAACAGCAACTACCAATGCAAGCATAACCAACAAAATACAAAAGATGGAAGAGAGAATCTCAAATGTTGAAGATATTATAGAGGAAATAGATTCATCGGTCAAATAAGATGATAAATCCAAAAAAAATTCTTAACATAAAACATCCAGAAAATCTGGGACACCATAAAAAGATCAAACCTCATCCAATATGATCAAGTCGGCTTCATTCCAGAGATGCAGGGATGGTTCAACATATGAAAATCTGTCAACGTAATCCACCATATAAACAAGCTGAAAAATAAGAACCACGTGATCATCTCATTAGATGCCAAAAAAGCTTTTGACAAAATACAACATTCCTTCATGATAAAGGTCTTGGATAGAGCAGGGATACAAGGAACATACCTAAACATAATGAAGGCACTATACAGCAAACCAACAGCCAACATCAAACTAAATGGAGAGAAACTCCCAGTAATTCCACTGAAATCAGGAACAAGACAAGGTTGTCCACTCTCTCCATATCTATTCAATATAGTTCTTGAGGTCCTAGCTAGAGCAATAAGACACCAAAAGGAGATCAAGGGGATACAAATTGGAAAAGAAGAAGTCAAATTTTTACTGTTTGATGGTATGATAGTTTACATAAGTGATCCCAAAAATTCTACCAAGGAATTTCTACAAATCATAAACACTTTCAAGCAGTGTAGCAGAATACAAGATTAACTCAAAAAAATCAGTAGCCCTCCTACACACAGATGATAAAAGGGCTGGGGAAGAAATCAGAGAATCAACACCTTCCACAATAGCCATAAATAGCATAAAATATCTCGGAGTAACTCTAACCAAACAAGTGGAAGACTTGTATGACAAGAACTTTAAGTCTTTGAAAAAAGAAATTGAAGAAGACACCAGAAGGTGGAAAGATTTCCCATGCTCTTGGGTAGGTAGAATTAACATAGTAAAAATGGAAATCTTTCCAAAAGCAATCTACAGATTCAACGCAATGCCCATCAAAATTCCAACACAATTCTTCACAGGTCTTGAAAGAACAACACTCAACTTCATATAGAAAAACAAAAACTCAGGATAGCCAAAACAATCCTGTACAATAAAAGAACTTCTGGAGGCATCACCATCCCTCATGTCAAGTTCTATTATAGAGCTACAATAATAAAAACAGTTTAGTATTGGCATAAAACCAGAGATGTTGACCAATGGAATTGAACCAAAGACCCAGATATTAATCCACATACCTATGAACACCTGATTTTTGACAAAGAAGCTAAAATTATACACTGGAAAAAAGAAAGCATCTTCAACAAATGGTGCTGGCATAACTGGATGTCAACATGTAAAAAATGCAAATAGATCCATATTTATCACCATGCACAAAACTCAAGTCTAAATGGATTAAAGACCTCAATATAAATCCAACCATACTAAACCTCATAGAAGAGAAAGTGGGAGTACATTTGAATGCATTGGCACAGGAGATCACTTCCTAACAATAACACCAGTAGCACAGACACTGAGAGCAACAATAAATAAATGGGACCTCCTGAAACTGAGAAGTTTCTATCAATAAGATAAAAAGTCAGCCTACTGTATGGGAAAAGATCTTCACCAACACATCAGACAGAGGACTGACCTCCAAAATATATCCCTACTGCTTGTTCTGTCTTTTTGGGACCCATCTCCCAGGAGGGATATCTTGCTAAGCCTAGATATAGTGAGGAGGGTCTTGGTCCTGCCTCAAAGCAATGTGCTAGACTTTGTTGACTCCACATGGAAAACCTTACCCTCTCTAAGGAGGGGATGGGAGATGTGGTGGAGTGTGGAGGGGGGAAAGTAGAGGGAGCAGGAGGAGGGGACAGAGTGGGAAATGTATTTGGCATATAAAATGAGAAAAGATAGTTTTTAAAAGAAAAGAATAATAGTACTAAAGAAAAAAGAATAAACACTGGTCAGATGCACAAAAAAATATTTTCAGCAAAATCATAGAAGATAATTTTCCTAACCTAAAAAAGGAGATGCCTATCAAGTTATATGAAGGTTACAGAATACCAAATATACTAGGCCAGAAAAGGAAGGACCCTCAGCACATAATGATCAAAACAATAAATGTACAGAACAAAGAAAATAATATTAAAAGCTCTAAGGGAAAAGACCAAGTAACATATGAAGGTTGACCTATTAGAATTACACTGGATATCTCAATGGAGACTCTAAAAGCCAGAAGTGCCCGGACAGATACACTGTGTACTCTAAAAAACCAGCCCAGGAGGCTGACTTAAATCTCCCGCACCTGAGGCCGCCTCAGTTCCTGCGAGTTTCTTCCTGCAGAGTGTATCTGGCCTCTGGCCTCTGGCTTCTAGCCACTTTCCTCGTGCCATGGCCCCGAAACGGCAATCTGCGCTCCTGCCTCAGTCTAAGAAACCCAAATCGGCTCCTGCTCCGAAACTGGAGGACAAGTCGGCCTCTCCTGGCCTGCCGAAGGGAGAAAAAGAACAGCAAGAAGCAATTGAACACATTGACGAAGTACAAAACGAAATAGACAGACTTAATGAACAAGCCAGTGAGGAAATACTAAAAGTAGAACAAAAATATAACAAACTCCGCCAACCATTTTTTCAG
>JAQHUG010000168.1:4225489-4237392 GCA_028555095.1 Dicrostonyx torquatus | reverse complement strand
AGAGAGAGAGAGAGAGAGAGAGAGAGAGCAAAACAACAAACACAAAATAACAGAAATCAACAAACACTAGTCATTGATATCTCTCAGTATCAAAGGTTTCAAGTACCTAATGACAAGACACAGACTAACAGATATAAAAACAGCAGCCATACTTCTGATGAATCCAAGAAACATACCTCAACATCAAGGATAGATATCACCTAAATGTAAAAGGTTGGGAAGAGATATTACAAGCAAATGGACCTAAGAAACAAGCTGTTGTAGCTGTTTTATTATCTGACAATAACAGACTTCAAATCAAAATAATCAGAAGAGATAGGAAAGGAGAGTAAAAACTCAAAGGAAAAATTAACCAAGAGGACACTGCAGTTCTAAATATCTGTGACCCAACACAAGGACACCCAAGTCCATAAAAGGAACATTACTACAACTTAAATGACATATTGATCCTCACACACTGATAGTGGAAGACTTCAAAACTCCACTTTCACCAATAGACAGGTCGTCTATACAAAAACTAAACAGAGAAATGATGGAGTTAACATGTCATCAACCAAACAGATCCAACAGATATTTGCAGAACATTTCAACCAAACACACACACAAAAAAATACTTTCTTAGCACCATGCATAACATTATCCAATACTCAGACACAAGCAAGTCTTAATAGATATAAGAAAATCAAAATAACACCCTGCATCCTATCTGACCACCACAGATTAAAGCTGATAGCAACAACAATAAGAAAACTTACAAACTCATGGAAACTTAACAATTAACTCTCTACTGAATGAAAAATGCATCAAGACAGAAACTCAGAAAGAAAGTAAAGACTTTCTAGAATTGACTGAAATGAATATACAGTGTAGTGAAACTTACAATGAAGGCTGTTCTAAGAGGCAAGTTCACAGCACTGAGTGCCTACATAAAAAAACTGGGAGATAGCATACTAACAACTTAACTGCACATCTGAAAGCTCTAAAACAAACAGAAGAAATCACACGTAAAAGGAGTAAACAACAAGAAATAATCAAACCAGACTGAAATCAATAAAAAAAAGAAAATACAAAAGATCAATGAAACACTGAGTTAGTTCTCTGAGAAAATTAATAAGATTGACAAATCCTATCCAAATTAACTAAAAGACCAAGAGAGAATATTAAAATTAACGATATTAGAAATGATAAGTGCAACGTAACAACAGACATTGAAGGAATCCTAATAACCATAAGGACATACTTTTAAAACCCATACTCCACAAAATTGGAAGGTCTAAAAGAAATGGGTAATTTTCTCTATACATATTACATACCAAATCAAGATCAGATAAGCAATTTAGTCATACTTATAACCCCTAGTGAAATAGAAGCAGTCATTAAAAGTTTCATAAGCAAAAAAATCTCAGGGCCAACTGGTTTTAGCACAGAATTCTATCAGACTTTCAAAGAAGAGTTAATGCCAATACTCCCCACATTATTCCACAAAATAGAAACAGAAGGAACATTGCCCAATTCATTTTATGAGTCCATAGTTTCCTTTATACTCAAACCACATAAAGACTCAAAAAAGAAAATTACAAACCACTTTTCCTTATGAACATAGGTGCAAAAATACTTAATAAAATGCTTGCAAACCAAATCCAAGAACAGCAAAAAAGATCATTCACCGTGGCCAAGTAAGCTTCATCCCAGAGATGCAGGGATGGTTCAACATACAAAAATCTGGCAATTTAATCCACCATATAAATAAACTGAAAGAAAAAACCCACAGGATCATATCATTAAATGCAAAAAAAGCCTTTGACAAAAGTCAACACCCCTTAATGATAAAAGTCCTGGAGATATTAGGGATACATAATCTCTCTAGGGCAGTAGTTTTCAACCTTCCTAATGTTGCAAGCCTTTAATACAGTTCCTCATGTTGTGGTAATTGCCAACTATAAAATAATTTTGTTGCTACTTCATAACTGTAGATAATGTTATGGATTGTAATGTAAATATCTGATATGCAGGATATCTGACATGAGACCACTGAAGGGTTCATGACCAGCAGGTTGAGAACCACTGTTCAAGGGACATAAATGAACATAGTAAAGGCAGTTTACAGCAAGCCTACAGCTAACATCAACTTAAATGGAGAAAAACTCAAAGAAATTCCAATAATATCCAGAACAAGAAGAGGTTATCCACTCTTTCCATATTTATTCAATATAGTGCTTGAAGTTCTAGTTAGAGTAATAAGACAACTGAAGGACATCAAAGAGATCCAAATTGGGAAGGAAGAAGTTAAAGTAACTTTATTTGCAGATGATATGATTGATGCAGATGTATATGACAATATACATAATTTACCCTAAAAATTCCACCAGGAAACTCCTCCAGCTGATAAACACTTTCAACAAAGTAGCTGGATACAAAGTTAACTCACAAAAATCAGTAACCCTCCTATATACAAATGGCAAATGGACTAAGAAATCAGGGAAATAATATCTTTCTCAATAGCCTCAAATAATATAAAATATCTTGGGGTAACTCTAACCAAACAGGTGAAAGACTTGTATGATAAAACTTCAAGTTTTTTCAGGAAAAAAAATTGAAGAAGATATCAGAAGATGGAAAGATCTCCCATGCTCATGAATTGGTAGGATTAACATAGTAAAAATGGCCATCCTACCAAAAGCAATCTACAGATTCAATGTAATCCACTGTAACATTAGGGACGGTTTGTTGGGGTTTCTGTCCTGCCCAGTTCCCACAGCCAGCAAGTCCCAAAGAAAATTAGAGGTCTCCATAAGATTATAAACTGATTGGCCCATTAGCTCAGGCTTCTTATTAACTCATAACTTACCATTAGCCCATTATTCTAGTATATGTTAGCCACATGGCTCAGTACCTTTTGCAGTGGGTCAGGTCACATCCTGCTTCTTCAGTGATCTGGGCAGGACTGGACTTCCTCCTTCCTAGAATTCTCCTGTTCTTATTTCCCTGCCTCTACTTCCTGTCTGGCTACTGACCAATCACCGTTTATTTAAAACATAATTGACAGATATAAAATTGTTCTCCTGCACCAATCCACATCAAAATTTCAACGCAATTCTTCCCTGGTTTTGAAAAGACAATTTTCACAACACATAGAAACAAACAAACAAACAAAAATCTAAGACAGCTAAAACAATCCTGAATAATAAAGGGACTGCTAGACATATAACCATCCTTGAATTCAAGTTGAACTACAAAGCAACCGTAATAAAAACAGCATGATACTGGCACAAAAATAGACACATTGATCAATGGAATACAATTGAAGACTCAGATATAAGTCCACACACCTATGGACACCTGATTTTTGAGAAGGAACTCAGAAATACACACTGGGGGAAAAAAATCAAAGAAAACATCTTCAACAAATGGTGCTAGTCAAACTGGATAGCTACATGAAGAAGAATCCAAATTGATCCATATTTATCACCCTGCACAAAATCCAATTCCAAATGGGTCAAAGACTTCAACCAAAAACCAGATGCACTGAACCTGATAGAAGAAAAGAGGGCAATAGCCTTAAACTCATCACACAGGAGAAGACTTTCTGAACAGAACACCATTAGTGAAGGCACTGAGGCCAACAATTAATAAGTGGGACTTTCTTATCTACCCTCTGCTATCTGACAGGTCCTTCTTTGGACACATTGTAGACTAGCTTCAAACTCATAGAGATCTGCCTGCCTCTAACACCTGAATGTTGGGATTAAAGGCATGCAACCACCACCACCAATTCCACCATGTCTTTTTCTCCTCCACTTTCTTTTACTTTCCTTTGAGAGCCTTCTACTTAGGTGCTCATAAATAGTCCATAGATGATATCAAAAGCCAGCAGGCAAGGATGCACACACCACAAACAGACCCATGGATGGCAATAAATTTCTCATGGTCTAGGGTTAGCACTAAAAGCCAGCAGGCAAGGATGCACAGAATGGAATTCTAACCAGGAATCAGCAGACTATGGGAAACAAATACATTTTGGGTTTGGACTGTCAGTCAGCAAGAGGCTGGGACCCAAGACTCTAGGTAAGACAACACAAAGTAACATGGTACCAGTGCTTCTCATCCCCAGTACTGATGTCCTGATATTTCTGGAATCGAGGTACAGCATGGGATTCAAATAGCAGAAATTATGCAGGGGTGTGGTATTCACCGACAGGCATGTTAGACACTGCAGACTGGGTTAGGCCCTCTGCTGGGTTCATCTTGGGACTTCTGCATTTGGGTTGCCACACAGGGAAGCGTTGTTACTCAACAGTCTGAAAGCATCTTCAGTTTGAAGCACTAAAATTAAAGGGGGGAGGGTTATGCAAGTAATTTGTGGTCTGGGTACACAGTTGAAGGGGTGTGGTCTTGTCCATTTTGGCTTGTGACCACACCCTGCCACTAGCTAATTATGCCACCCCTCAATTAATTAATGGGGCTGGACCACCAGGTCCCAAGAGAGGTATAAAATGGTAGGCCCACGTGGAAAGGCTCTCTCTGCACGGATCACCGACCTGCCTGCTTCCTTGGTGGAGCTCTCTCTCTGGTATAGTAATCTGTGTGCATTTTGGCCTTTTATTAAACTTGTGTGACCTTAATAGAATTGTCACACACAGTCAATAGAATTATAGAGAGTAGACATTCCTCAGTTTTCCAACAAATCTCAAAATAGGTCACAAATTTTTTAGGATGAAAAGGGTTGTATGACAAATTAATATGACAGACTATGTCCTTGCCATCGAACAGCTGTGAGAGCTGATGTCTACCCAATGTGCTTCATTCCCAGCAACTACAGAAACCACTATTTGTAAGGATCTGTACCAATGACTCCTAGGGCTGATGATGCTTGCCCTGGTGTTCTGTTCCATGAATACCAAGGAGGTCAGATTCTCAGGAACAACCTCCAGAAGGCATCGAGATAGCAGAAGAATGTTCTCTGAAAACAAGAACTTAGAATTCCTCCAAGGACAGGCTGAGATCTTTCTGGAAGGAATGCTGGGGCCCAGTCTGAAGTGACTGTGGGCATCAAGTTTGGAGGAAAGGAGAACAAAAGGAAACATTCACCTCTGACAGCAACAAGGCAAGGTGCTGTTGGAAGACACTGAGGAGTGTCATGAAAAATCCAGGACATTGTTAGAATCACTAAACACCCAAGAAAGGTAGAGACGGCTGTAGGGAGGACAGATGGTGGCAAACAACAGCTGTGGTTCACGACTTAACACACAACAAACAACATACAAAAAGGAGAAATAGAAGCTGAGATGTGTGTAGCGCAATGCAAATGTGCCTTCCATCTGGATAGGGAGGTATTCCCACTCTGGGCTCCTTCATGTGAATAGTCATGGAGAGTGATGTTTTGAACGTATTACTATCATGCTGTTTTTCCTGAAAAAGCTAATGAAATTAGTGATGAACCCACAATGCAGGGTAGAAGGAAATCTGCTCATCCAGAAGATGCTGGGTGACAGGAGACTCCAGACAGCATTGGCAGCAAATACAGAGACTCCTACTGGAGGGATGGCAGCAAAGGCTGTGTCTGATGCAGCATGGCTAAATCTGGCAGCACGAGGAATATACCCTGATGGTCGCACACATCAGACATGTGCTGGAGTGGTTTGCTGGGAATCCCATGCAGACCAGCAACAGTGAGGCTTTCCCTGGAGAGCAGCGGTTCTCACCCTTCCCAATGCTGTGACCCTTTAATACAGTGCCTCACAACAGCCTACAGAATGGGAAAAGATCTTCACTAACCCCACATCAGAGGTTTGGTCTCCAAAATATACAAAGAACTCAAGAAATTGGTTATCAAAAGAACAAATAATCCAATTTAAAAAAATGGAGTACAGACCTAAACAGAGAACTCTCAACAAAAGAATCTAAAATGGCTGAAAGACACTTAAGGAAATGCTCACCATCCTTAGTCATCAGAGAAATGCAAATCGAAACAACTCTGAGATTCCATCCTTCACCTGTAAGAATGGCCAAGATCAAAAACACTGATGACAACTTATGCTGGAAAGGTTGTGGGGAAAAAGGAACACTTCTGCATTGCTGGTGGGAACGCAAGCTGATGCAGCCCCTTTGGATGTCAGTGTGGCGATTTCTCAGAAAATTAGGAAACAACCTTCCTCAAGACCCAATAATACCACTTTTAGGTATATATCCAAAGGATGCTCAATTGTGCCACAAGGACATGTGCTCAACTATGTTCATAGCAGCATTATTTGTCATAGCCAGAACCTGGAAACAACCTAAATGCCCCTGGACCAAAGAATGGATAAGGAAAATGTGGTACATTTACACAATGGAGTACTACACAGCAGAAAAAAATAACACCTTGAATTTTGCAGGAAAATGGATGGAGCTAGAAAACATCATTTTGAGTGAGGTAACCCAGACCCAGAAAGACAATTATCACATGTACTCACTCATAGGTGGTTTTTAAACATAAAGCAAAGAAAACCACCCTACAAATCACATCCCCAGAGAACTTAGACAACAATGAGGACTCTAAAAGAGACTTACATAATTTACATGGGAAGTAGAAAAAGATAAGCTCTCCTGAGTAAATTGGGAGCATGGGGACCTTGAGGGAGAGTTGAAAGGGAGGGGAGAGGCAGGGAGGGGAGCAAAGAAAAATGTAGAGCTCAATAAAATTAATTTTAAAAAAGTAAAAAAAAAAGAAAAAGAAGTCATCATTCAGAAAGCAGGACTGAGGGACAGGGACAGTTCAATGTGTGGTGTGTGGTGGCACATCCACACTTTGCCTGAACATAGTCTGAAGAGTTGGTTACTTGTGATTTGGTGAGACTCAGTTGCTTATTACCAAAAAAGATCAATTTGTCTCTTAACCCTCATCCAAGAAGCTTGTATTTTCATTAGATGGTGATTAACACAGAAATCCACAACTGACCAAAGTACAGAAAGCAAATGATTGCAAAATGCCTAATCCCTAAAGGGAATATACATCTAATATCCCTTCCCAAGGTCAGGTGACCCTAAACATAAGATTACTTTTGTTGCTATTTCATAACTATAATTTTGCTATTGTTATGAATTGTAATAAAAATATCTAATATGCAGGATATCTGATATGTGGCCCCTAAGAAAGGGTCATTCAACCCACAAAGGGGTTGAGATCCACAGGTTAAGTACTGGTACTATAGTTGTTTCTAGTTTTTAGATTTTGTTTGGGAATTACATGGAAGGTTTTGTTAATCTATAATAAATGAAACTTCTATATCCCTAATATATGAGAACAAAACAAAAAATAAAGTTGCATATGCCCAGTATTTATCTCAGAATGTATGACACATACTTCTTGTAACAACAGGCAGACATGCTGTATACAGAGTCCCACCAACCATCAAGAACCACTGACACAGGATCATTTAGGAATCCCACAGCACAGGTCAAATTTCACAGCTAAGTATGGGTATGCTCTATTCCAATTTTACTGAAACATTCCCAAGATGGTTTGCCTGCTGAAGCCTCCCAAGTCCCCTAGGCAATGCCAGAGTTAGGGCCTACCATGCATGTTTATTCCCATGTCTGACCTTCAACCTCCAGTGAGCCAGCCCTCTGCTTGTGGCGTCTCAGGGGATGGTGTTTAGACTGCAATCACAGCAGACCTCATAGGTCACCAGTTCCAGCAGGATTCAAGCAGGGTATGGGAGACCTGTCGAGAACTCAGGGCTGTGTCCCATGGAAACTATTCGAACGTTTATAAAACATTGCAAAGGTCAAACAAAATACTTCTGTAGGCAGGTCCTCTGATTTATGCTGGAGTTGGCTTACCACCCACACCACAAGGCCAGCACAATTTCTTACCCGTCTTTGGTTCCCCAACTCTCAGCTTAGTACCTGCTCAGAGCAGATTCAAGAAAAATGTTTATCAGACAGGGCAGAGGAAGAAGTGGGATGTTATCACACAGCTGAGAATACAATGTTCATTCCTGCAAGCACTCAGTGAACCCCTCCTATGTCAGGGCCAACTAACCCGGCTGGATGAGGAGATAAACTGAGTCACTAGGCTTAACAGTGACGCTGGGCCAAGGTAGGTAGACTCACATGAACTCATTGCTTCTGGGGAGCCATGTGAAGTCCACTGCTTCCAGAGAAACTGAGCTTCTGGGACATGGTATGTGTAGTTGTGGCAGGGAGTTTAAGAAAAGAAATGCTTCATCAGAACCTATGCATTGACTTCCTTGATAACATGTAATGATCTCTTTCCTACAAACATGAAGAAGTCCTTGACATCTGCAGCTCAGAATACCTAGCATCATGTGAGGAAAGAGACAACTTTCAGAAAATGGGATGCAGGCATGGGCAGAGCTCTCTAGATCTGGAAAGAGGGGATCAATATCACCAAAAAGGTCAGAATGTCTTAACAATAGCAAATTATGCAAGTCTAACAGCATATTTACTATACAGATATACTATATTGATTTTATTTTTATGGATTTATGTATATTAACATATTTAAAAGATACTAAAATGTAATAAGAAGAAGCATATTTCTCCTTGGATGGTTAAGATGTAACATGAGGGCTTGCTTGTTGGGGTTTCCATCCTCCCCAGTTCCCATAGCCGGCAAGTCCCAAAGAAATTACACAGAGAGTCTATATTAAATGGTAAACTGATTGGCCCATTAGCTCAGGCTTATTAGCTCTTGTAGCTTATATTAACCCATTATTCTTATCTATGTTAGCCACATGGCTTAGTACCTTTTTCAGCGGGGCAGATCACATCTTGTTTCTTCAGTGGTCTGGGCAGGAGTGGGAGGAATGGGCTTCCTCCTTCCCAGCATTCTCCTGTTCTCATTGTTCCACCTCTACTTCCTGTCTGGTTGACCCACCTATACTTCCTGCCTGGCCAATCAGTGTTTATTTAAAACATGATTGACAAAATACAGACAATTATCCCGCACCAGTAAGACTGTGTTTTTCTTTCATTTTTAAATTATCTACAATGATCCAATTATCTCTATTGTGCAACTATTGATTACAATTTGAAAAAAATGAGTATAACTTAAAAGAATATTATAGTATCCTGATTTTTAACAAGCTCTTCATGCATAAGAGTTTATACTTAAGCTTAAATAAGAATATGAGCATTTTAATTTATTTTATAACTTTAGATAGTGTTTCATAATGTTGGGAAAAAACACTTAATTCTAACCACTGTGAGAAAGTAATTCAGATAACTGGGGGTGGGGGTCAGGTCAACTCTTCAATGAAACACTCCTGAGGACTGAACCAAGCGAGGTCACAGAGCACTGTCCAGCATTGCCTCAAGAACTGACCCAGGCCTGGAGGTACGTCCCACGCCCTACATGAGGAGGAAGACCCTGAGAGGCAGCAGGGGTTGAAGCTTTGAAGCCGTGGCCTCCTGGATTCAGGACCTGGAAGTTCTGAGAGGGGAGCTAGCAGGATGAGGGCCACAACATACTGCTGGTTCAAACACTGCTGAGGAAGTCCCTACACTTAGCGTTATGCAAGTGTGTGCTGCTTCTTTAGAATAAGGCTCAGGGTTTACAAGTTTTGTTTTAGCTATTTAAACATCTACTCCCCCACTATCCCCATGGGAAAAAATTTAAGGCATCTAAGAAAAATCAACTTATATGGATTAAAGACTTAAATGTAAGATCTGAAACTATGAAGCCACTAGGAAGGGACACTGGAGAAATGTTTCAGGTCTATGGAGTGGGCACAGATTTTCTGGATAGGAGCCCAGGAAACAAGAGCAAAAATAGGCACAGGATTACATCAAATCAAAAGCTCTCTACTGCAAAACAAACAAGGCAGCCCAGACAGGGGAAAGAAACTGGTAAACTAAATCACCAAAAAGGACTTAACTTCGAGAGTATATACAGCACTCAACAGAGCTCACATAGCAGAAGCACGGTGGTGATGATGAGCCTATTAAAAACGGCAACAGAAGCCGGGGCGGTGGTGGCACACACCTTTAATCCCAGCACTCGGAAGGCAGAGGCAGAAGAAATCTGTGAGTTCGAGGCCAGCCTGGTCTACAAGAGCTAGTTCCAGGACAGGCTCCAAAGCCACAGAGAAACCCTGTCTCGATAAGCATAAAAAAAAAGACCTTAGTAGATTAGTAGACATTTCTCAAAAGAAAATATATAAGGATGACCAACAGAGGATATATTTAAAAGCAAACAACTTCATTACTCATCAGGGAAATGAAATCAAAACCACAATGAGATGTCACCCCAATCCAGTTAGGACGACTAATGGCAAAATGAGAATGGGAGCCAAATACAAGCTGGCAGCCATACACATTCTCATATCCAGCACTGAAAACTATAGAAGCTCCTTCAAAAGATTCCCTCAAAGCTATTTACACATCTCTGTGCTCCTGAGACGCTAGTTTCCCAGGTGTGGATCAGGCCCTGTTAACTAAGATGCAAGAGATAGAAACCACACTTACCAGTGAGCAGCATGGGAGAGGAACAAGCCCAGTGGGACCTCCTTTTACCCGGTTTCAGTGCCTCCTGCCCCTGGCTCTACTGTATGTGTAGATAACACATACAGTTATCTACTTTCTTGTGGATAACAGTCATCCCTGCTACAACTGGAGTGAGTTATAAGGAGCCCAGAAAGAAACATCTGGCCTCCTGCCCACTTCGTGTTACCACTCACAGGCTTCCCTTACAGACACATCTGACTCCATGGGTGTTGCTGGTCCTCCCAGGTCATCAGTGCCCCAGAAATGCAGACAAGTGATTCTTCCTGAGGCATTTAATAGCAAGTACAGCAGTGCCAATCCCTGCAGTCAGTACCCACTCCCTGAAAACACATGTTTCTCCCGTGTCTGAGTAGGTCCTGACTATTGTCACGGTGCTGCTCTGTTAAGAATATTTTTTTCTTTTCTGTGTTTGACTCTCCCAATGTCTTTTTTTAATAGACTGAATTACATGAAAACAATTAGTTTCTATATCTAACTCCTTGTAATTTTCTATTTACAAGTGTGGACACAATGCAGCGAGCATTACTGCCATACTGTTCCTGTGATCAAAATAAAGACTCTAAAAGGTACATTTCCAGATTTCAATTTGCAGTATAGCAAAACTGGGGAATGTGCTATGCTTAGAGGAAGACACCTAGTATACTTGGGTTTTCTAGATGGCACAGCAGTGAATGGATAACTTTTGAAATAAGACCTTAAGAAACAGTCTACAAATGGGGCTTAAAGGTGAAGTGGCTGTACAAAGTGGTTGGGTGGGGTAGTAATTAAATGACTTCTACCCACATGGAATTTACAAAGCCCATAGGAAAGAGATGTGCCCATGACTGGTTAGGTTAGACAGAATGGAGCTACGCCAGGGATACCACAGAGTCTGGGCAGAAAGACACAGGTATTAGACACTGACTGGATGAAGGAAACTGTCACAGAGGCCCAGCATTCCACCTTCCCATCTGCTGAAAATGATGCCAAAGGCTGCCTCACCTTGAGGTCAGACTCAGGGCTGCAACCTTGGGCTGCGTGCTGCCTCAGCACAACCCCTAAAAGTCAAAATATGATTACTTACTTTATGCTATTTTATTTTTCCTCAAATATCTGGCTTTTTTTAAGTTTCTTAAATAGAAAATTACAAGGAGTTAGATATAGAAACTAATTGTGTTCATGTAATTCAGTCTATTTAAAAAAAAAGACATTGGGAGAGTCAAACACAGAAAAGAAAAAAATATTCTTAACAGAGCAGCACCATGACAATAGTCAGGACCTACTCAGACACGGGAGAAACACGGCCTGAGTGGATCACTGTGATCATAGTCAGGACCTACTCAGACACGGGAGAAACATGGCCTGAGTGGATCACTGTGATCATAGTCAGGACCTACTCAGACACGGGAGAAACA
>JAQHUG010000168.1:4190951-4225114 GCA_028555095.1 Dicrostonyx torquatus | reverse complement strand
TGATCATAGTCAGGACCTACTCAGACACGGGAGAAACATGGCCTGAGTGGATCACTGTGATCATAGTCAGGACCTACTCAGACACGGGAGAAACACGGCCTGAGTACAGGCTCTCACATGCTGCACCAGGCTAAGGCTGAGGCTCGGCCCCCAGGAGCTTCCCACTCTCTGAAGCTCAAAAAAATAACATAGACATGTATGAGAGATAGAGCAACAGATACATAAGTAAGTGATAAGATATAGATAATTGACAAGAGATAAGGAGTTAGTCATATGATAGATGGGCATGCACAGGACAGACAGATAATAGATAAGGTTACATGATGATCAATATGGACA
Source organism: Dicrostonyx torquatus (assembly GCA_028555095.1). Taxonomy (NCBI): domain Eukaryota; kingdom Metazoa; phylum Chordata; class Mammalia; order Rodentia; family Cricetidae; genus Dicrostonyx; species Dicrostonyx torquatus. The sequence goes on along the minus strand of JAQHUG010000168.1, from coordinate 4,224,775 downwards.
GACAGATGGTAGTTAGATGGTAACAGAAGTTAGATGGACAGATAAAACCAGAGCCTGAAGCTCTTTACCCTGGCTACAATTTAGAACCAACATGACATTTGAAAACAGAAGTCAGCCCCGGATGCAGAGGAGGAAGTGGTGTGGGAGACCCTGCCATGTCATTTTTTAAGATGACATCAGTACTTTAATTTGCAGCCTGGAGTTGAAAATCAAACTCTAAGCATATACATAACATTAAAATACATGTGACCAGAAAAGGCTTGGTCCCTGGCGACATCTGCCAAGCGTTAGAAGCATTCTAAATGGATTGTTTCTTATCTTGACCCTGACATTGCCCAGGGTCTCCCTTGAGTTTTCCCACAGGGCATGGGTGTGGGTGAGCTTTTAGGAGGGACTGAACAGGCAAAGCCTGGACTGTCAAAGAGTGGCCCCCAAGAGCAGGGTATATACTCCACATCTCTCTACAGTGCACAGCGAACTGTTCTCAAGCTACTGCTGTCATTGCCCAGGGTGCCTTACTGATGTTGAGTTCAAGAGCTAGTGCCGGCTGTGGTGGCACATGCAGGTAGGATTTGCTAAAGGATGCAGAGGCAGGAGGATCGCAAGCTCAAGAGCTAGCAAGCTGGTTGAGTGCTAGCTAAAAAGCCCCATCTTTCGAGCAGTTCACTAGTCACTAGCCCTAAATGATCCTCACTGTGGAGGAAGAACAGGGCTATGCAGTCAAGCATCCCTTGACTTCCTCCTGGTCCTTCAACAGAGACACTTTCCTCAGCTGTACGGCAGTGTTGCTGGGCAATTACAGTGTAACGAAGATCCAAACAAAAACTGGTGTCTTAAAAAAGCTTGCTCCTAAATTGGGAGCATAGGGACATTGGGGGAGGGTTGAAGGGAGGGGAGTAGAAAAAATGTAGAGCTCAATAAATATCAATAAAGAAAAAAAAAGCTTGCTCCAGTTCATTTTGACTTTGATGGCTTATAGAAAACAGAAATGGGGTCAGCAAGATGGTGCAGTGAATAAAGGCACTTGCTGCCAAGACTAGTCTGATGCCCAGAACCTACACAGTGGAAAGAGAAAATTGACTCTTAAAACCGCCTTCCATATATGTGTTATGGCATGCACACTTGCACATACTTGGGTGTACGCACACACGTGCACACACACACATACACACACACACACACACACACACACACACGCCACAGATGCAAAAGTAGTCTTAATTACAATAGAAGAGATTTATTTCTCATTCCTGAACATGTGACATTCAAGTTGAATGCTGGCAGTCTTGGTATCTGGTGAAGGCTGTCCTCATGTCCTCAGAGTCGAATTAATGATGCCCATATATACATGGGCGTGGGCCCAGCTACTGGTCCATGGTATACCTACCTGGTGCCAAACCCTTAAAGAAAATTGACTATCCCTCCCCTAGCAGCCATCACCTGTCGACAGCACCTCAGCCAGGAGTCGGGGCTTGCGAGGGCCTCCATTCTCAATTCTCAAATGTTCAGTGGCTTGATGTTGTGGAAGTGTTGTGGCATGACCTCTGTGAGTCCAGGGGTGCAGTGGTCGTGCCATGTCCCTGTCCACTCCAACCTCGGCTCTTAAAATCTTTCTGCCCTCTTCTGTAATGTTCCTGAGACTTGGAGGAAGGAGGTGTGATGGAGACATTTATGCTCCCCCTTCAGCTGTCCAGACTACTGAGACAATGATCCTCAAGGAACTGGTATTTCATGCTGGGAAAAGGCAAAGAGAACAGCCTGATGCCAGCCAGAGCAGGAACTTGTCTCCCAAAAGAGATTTCACAAAGTTCTGACAACTTGTCAAACCACCACTTGCAGAAGATTTGGGAGCTGAGACAATGATGGGTCAGTGATGGGTAAACCCACACTGCTTACATATGTGTGTGTGTGTATTCATATATGTATATATGTATGCATCTATATACATCTTGCTATGTAAGTCTCATGTCAGGACCACAAAGATGGATTTGGGAGGTCACTGAACCTCTTTATTGGTTCCTTTTCGCAACATGGCACCTCTGGATAAATTCCCTTTTCATTATCATGTTTAATTGACCTACTGAAGACAGGTGGCCAAGCCTGCTTGTTAGGGCTGCCAGGGCTCAGGCTCTGACCCTAACAACAGGGGAAGCAAGCACAGTTCAACAAAAAGTGAAAGTTCTTTTTGGAAGTTCCTTTGAGGGGCTTCTTGGGGACCGCCTAAGGCCTGTTTCTGCTAAAATGTACTTGTCTGTGTGCTTCTCACCATTCTCACAGCTTCCCTCCTGGAAGAAGCCACACACAGAGGACAGAGAGTCCTGCTCACTTACCTTAGAGCCCCATGTCAGCACACAGCCACTTGTAGCATGTCTCTCCGTGTCCATGTTCATTGTGATTCAGTGCATCTCAGCTGCCTTTGCACACCCAGTAGTGCTGGAACAGTTTCCCCAAAAAATAAAAAGTAAAAAGGGCGTGCTCAGAGGTGGCATTTCAGCTACATGACTTTGATGCATATAAAAAAAATTTTAAATAAAAATGATTCTTTCTCTTGATCAATGTGGAGAATCCTCTCCTTGAACGTATGCAGGATTGCACTGTTGTGAGAGTTTGCCAGCCTACTGCTTCTTGTGTTTGGAATCAATCACTTCGTCATGAACTGAGGTCGAGGCTGGCCAGAGCTCAGGCTGCTGCTGCTGCCCCCATGTGACTGCTATGCCATACTTCATGCTGCTTCTACAAGTGCATTAGTCATCTGCTAGTTGGTTTGTCTGTTCACTGGTTTCTTCTTTGTGAACACATTTGAATACCAAAGGGGGTACTTCTGAGTGTGGAGCTACGACTAAGCTTCCCCTTACGATAAGCTCACTGAGGCCCAGGGACACATGTGCCTTGAGTCATCAGTGTGCTGAGACCACCCAGGCCAAAGTCTTGGAGAGACAGCACCTGTAGACTGGGTGCCATACTGGATGCCATTTTAGATCCGGGTGCCCACAGAAGCTGGTGAGAACAGGAGCTGCTCAGTGGGGTAGGGACTGTACCAGGACCTTCGCTCCATCTCCCCAGGACATTAGTGATACCACGCAGCTGGCGGGATGGAAGGAATTGGGATGGGAAGGGGAAGAGGTACAGAGATTGCTTCCCTGAGACTGGCCTGACCTAACAACAGAGCCCCAGCCACACCAAAAGGCCTGTGCTTCAAACAAGGACCTGCTCCCGAAGGCAGCGCTCACCTCAGGGTGCTAAGCAGGATGTTGGAAAGCAAAGGTCTCACAAACCAACAGCCTGAACCCTAGATCTCATGGGAAGAATCTGAAGCAAGTCCCAGTCAGACCTGACAAGACTTCAATAGAGCTTCTCCCCCACCATGGAAGCTTAGCAAGGAGAAAGGCACAACTGTGCTGGGAGGAAGGGCAATGATTTAAGCATGAGAACAGAGATGCTGTAAACCTCAGGAAAATCACACTAAGAACTTCTAAGAGCTGTGAGTGATACATCAATGTATCACGCAAATTGTGTGGAATTATGATTAACACAACTTACTCAAGGGGGAAAAATGAAAATAAATCCATTACACCAATTCTGGAAAGTTCTTTTATTCTTACCCCTTCCCTAGCTAGCACTTAGTGTTCCATCGGGCTCCACTGTCACACTGCTCCAGCAGCCTCCCCGGCGACCTGTGCTAATCTGCTCTAACATCACCATGACCAAAACACTATACAGAAGTTAGGGGTAGAACAGCTGAAGAAGAGGAGAGATTTATTTTGTCATCATTTCTGAGGGCTCAGGCCATGCTGCTGGGGAGAGTGGTGTGACTCAGTAGAGCCGGTTCCATCATAGAGGGACAGGAAGCAGAAAGAAGGAAATGTTGACCCTCATCTGCTTCTAGAGCCTCAACCCTGGGGAAAACGTGGCCCATATTCCACAGTAAATCTTCCCCCCATTAATCCTCTCTGAACTGCACCCACGAACACAACCAGAGGTGACTCTCAATCCTGTTCATAGTGAGGATTAAACATGCCAAAGTCCTCCCAGGTTGAGTCGACCTCATGCGTGGGTTTGCTAGTCCCTCAAAGTCACCTTCCCAGACTCTAAAGAAGGACCGTCTTATTTCCAGTGAGGGGAGATTTTCTGATGGAGAACCACAGGCTAGCACCGTTATCCACTGACCTTCAATGTCCCTGCAGAGGTGCAGGGTGGAGACACACCGTGGGCTGTGCCCCCTAGAGGGGAGACTGGGGCAAATAGCTTGGCCTTCTTTCTTTTCTCCGTGATTATGCATTTCTGTATTAACTCACAGAATAATCAGCAGTGAAGCTTGGAAAGGAAATATTCTGTGAGACTGTGGGAGTGGAAGCCACACAGATTAAGTGACAGGGAAAGGCATGCTATCCAGGAGCAACACCAGCAAGGAACAGTCTCTCCACCCTGTTTTCTCTCAGCACCTGACTCTGGTCACACATAATGTGCCACCTCAAAGGCAGGACCTCGGATATACACAGCCTTCCAGAGACCCACAAAGCCACTAGAGTACTGGCCCTCCTTCTCATTATGCTTTTTCTGTCCATCATACCTTCTCTATGATACAAGTCAGCCTGAACAGCCCCGAAGGACAAAACAAATAAATAAATCTCATACACTGCTATGCTTTGGCCATATAACTCAAAGGTCATCACAACAACCAGGAAGCCACCCAGGTCCAGCCAATAGCCACTCAAAGGATGGAGGTGACTGTCCATAGCCGCAGTTATCTAAGCGTCCCAGACACTGAGATACGGATAAAATCCAGAAAAAAGAGGAGTACTGATTCCCACTTTAAGAAAGAAACCTATAAACAGCATCCTGAGTCATGAATTTTATGAAGCTACAGAGAGAAGTTCTTTGTTTAACACAGATTGGCTACACACACACTTACTCAGTGGCACTGTGCCAATCACATAAGTATGTCCTCCATCACACATTCTCCCTTCCTGCCAAGCAGTGGCTGCCACTGTGTCCCTCCATCTCTGCAGTTGCCCACTGCTTCCAGTGATTCAGTGTCCAGCATGATAAATCTACCTACCACTTTTTCAGAGCTTGTCAATATATCCATTACAATTCTATCGGAATATGGGGAAGGACAGCTAAAGCTAAGAGCCATCTGCAGAGTTGCAGTAACATAAAGACTCAGTGCCACCTTGTGGAGAGAAACCAGCCAACTACAATAGTATCTGTCTGGGTCAGCATGCCATGCATGCTACATGTGTATCACATGTACAAGAACACACTGAGATCAGTCTGAACAGCCTTAGAGCTGAGCTTTTACAGATGGGATAAGCTAATCTGAACTATTTTGTTATTTCATGATAAACAAGTGGGCTTTGAGTCAACACAATGAAAAAGGAAGCAAAGCTTGATGGGTTGGTTGCTGGGGGTAGTTACACAGACACTGAAAGAGAAAGTCAGAGCATCCAGTTGCATTGTACTGGGGAAATAAGCATATTCCCCATGGCTCAGATGCAGGCAGCAAAGTTTTCCAGTCACCTTCTGGGCCCAAAACACTCCAGTTCTTACTGGGAAAGTGCAGAAAAAGCTGGAAATAAGTTGCATGCATTCCCTACAGATGGACTAGCAAGACACAGGGAGTTTCCCCAGGAGGTCACCCTCAGACTCTCCTGAGTGGCTTTGACATGTGTGGTATTCCAATCCACAAACTGGAACTTGAACCGAAAGGCAATGGTATTAGGAGATGGTGCGTTTGGGGAGGACGGATCCTCCTGCATGGATTAGTGCTACCGTAGGCTGGAGGAGAAAGAAGAGAGCATGTTAGCACCCTATGTCTGTCCTTTGCCTCCTGACAAGTAAAGACATGGCTGCATGGTGCCATCTTGCAGGTGGACTTCTAGCCTCTCCAACCAGTTTCTGGCATTTACAAGTTGTTACAACAGCACAAATGCATTGATGCCTCTCCTACTGCTCCATATTCAAGAAAATTTATTCACTTGTATTATTTATATATGAAGATAGTTTTCATGAGAAAGCACAATGTAAAATATAAAATATGTCTGACTCAATTCTATGAGTACCATTCAAAATACACCAAAAGCTGGTGTTAAAGAAAACTTTAAAAACAGAAGGCTGGTGGAGGTCATCTCCAAAATGAGCAGTTGTTTTTGTTTTGTTTCTTTACTTTAGATATATGTTCATTATTTTATGCATAGCTAAGAAAATAGTCTAATTATTAAAGTACATTTTCAGGACAGGCTGTTTAAAATTCAGTAATAATAATTGTGACAGTGTTTTTAAATTGTTCCAAAAATAACTGGAAAGACTCTTAGTCGAGCTTTCTGGACATCACTCAGTATTGCCTTTGAAGTTCAGTATACATTAACATGTTCATTGTTTCCATTAAAAAAGTGATTTATTTCCTGGGAATATCAAAGTACCGTTCTTCTAAAACAAATTATGTACAGAATATACATATCCTATGTACACAAATCACATCAACACAGAGTCAAGGGATCCATCTTGTAATCACGTCTTAGGTACTCATCATCCTCTTGACACCAAGTCTTCACTTTTGAAGAAGCACGTGCAGCTGGCTGTGCTCATCCGCCGCTGGAGTGGTCCACCGCCTCTTTAGGTACTGGATGTCGACTGTGCCGGAGGCCCTGGCCAACACCAGGGCCACAAAGGTACCACTGACCTTCTCAGGATCCCCCATGATGGTCATGGCCACAAGGCTACAGGTGAGAAAGAACATGAATTAGGAAGTCAGTACACAAGTGTATGACTTCTTGCTACACGAGTCTCTCAAAATATTTGTATTCAAGGGAAGTATGGAATAGAAGAGGAGCTAAAAAATGTTAAGACAAAATATTACAACAACAAAAATAAATATATAAAAATTTCTGCATCTCATGGATCTGCTGATGGGCAGATCCAGGAAGACACCTCAAAGGATGTAATCTGCAGACACCTCCCCACCTACAGAAGTGACATTTCCCACCTGATGGCCTTCCCTACCTTCGGAAGTCAATACCTAACAGTGGGGCCTTCAAAATGCCTTGGCAGGCCCTCCAATCACACAGGCAGTGAGAAGATCCCCAGGGTGGGAGTTTCTCAGTATCTCAGGCCACCAATCTCAACCACAGTTGAGTAACTGTCGAGGCCCACAATCTGTTCTCAGCTGAGACCTGTCCCTGAGCCCTGACCCTCTACAGCAACGAGCTCCTGTGAGGGGCACCCATCCCATTATGTGCTCTAGCAAGAGATCTGGGCTTTCTTCAAACATATGTGCCCTCTCCATGCCACTGTCCCTACCGTGCTGAGGATATGCTTCCAGGTCCACCCTTACCTCCTCCAGCAGTGAGTCTCAGAAATACAATCTGAAGGGAACCTTGTCCCCACACAGACCTTCCTATTACCAACAGAAAGTGCCAAGTCCTTCTGCCATGGCCTCCCTGGGATGCCTCTTGGAAAACTACAGATGTAAAATGTATTCCTATGTGAACCAAGGCTGGAGTGATTAACTGATTGATTTTTAAGTTTTTTTTCAGAGCCTCACTGAGCACAGACAGCTCTCTAATCCCTGAGTTTAGTGATCCTCCTTCCACTTCAGTCTTCCATAGACCGGGATGATGGGCATGAGCCACTGTGCTCAGATCTTGATATATTTTCTGTTTCCTTTTCTTTTAAGACATGGTCAGGCTATGTAGCCCAATTTAGTTAGGAATTCCCCCATGAGTCCAGGCTAGCCTCAACTTGTAAACCCCCTGTTTCAGATTTTCAAGTGCTAAGATTCCACACATGGCACTATAGCCAGTGCTGTTGATAGATATTTAATTAGCATCACACCAATCTACCTACCACTTTTTCAGAGCTTGTCAATATATCCATTACATTCTATCGGAACACTACCTGCTTTTGGTTGCTTTTATTCTCTCTCCTTTTCAAAAAGCAATGTAATTTATTCCTCAGTTGTCCTAAACTTCAGCTGAACTGACCGACAAAGGAGGGAAGAAGGGGTAAGGGAGGAAATACGGGGAAGGACAGCTAAAGCTAAGAGCCATCTGCAGAGTTGCAGTAACATAAAAACCTAGTACAGTAGAAACTCCTTAAAACATACATGTATGAAAGAAATATAATAAATATAAATTGCAATCACCAAATAAAGGAGGAAACAAAGCCCTAACCAGACATCTCTTGCCACCAAATTAAACCTTCAGTGCCAGGGATGAGTTACATCTAATTGAGCTGCTGGCCAAAGGGACCCCATGAAAACCCCCAAACAATCCAGGCTATTGCTAAGACTAGTGGTTGCTTTCCATATACTGAAAGCAAGACCCTATTGCTAAAGACAACAGTTACATAACTCACTAAACATGGAAAAGTCAAGCTGATACCTACCTTTTAATGTTCATGGTATTGGAAGGTACTCTGCACATTACCAAAGGAGAAATGTAAACACCAACCCAGCTACAAACCTTGAGGTCTATAATGGTGACCAGCCTGAAAGATTCACTAGTTTGTAGTAAGAGGAGCGGGCCGCTTCCCGCCGCCCAGCTAGCTTAACTCCCGAAATAGTTACACAGAAACTGTATTCATTTAAATTACTGCCATTATATCTAGCCTCTTCTTGGCCAACTCTCACTCTTGATCTAACCCATTTCTATTAACCTGTGTTCACCACAAGGTTGTGGCTTACCGGGAAAGCTTCTAACCAGCATCAGTCTCGGGCAGGAAAACCATGGCATCTGACACATTGCCTTTTTCCCAGCATTCCATCCTGTCTACTCTGCCTACCTGATTTCTGCCCTATCAAAGGCCAAGACAGTTTTCTTTATTCAACCAATAAAAACAATACAAATGCAGAAGGACCTCCTACACCACTGGTGCAATAGTGGCACAAAGTTGTAGGAGTAACCAACCACTATATAACTGGAATTAAGACTCACTCTGTGAAAGGGAACCCATCCCTGACACTGCCCAAGGGGGCCAAGAACCTGAAACTAGATAGGCCAGACATTAGGGCAAAAACAAAAAACTACTGTTCTGGTAAAGGAATGTAGCAATTAAAAATCCTAAAGACTTTCTGCTACATCCACAGATCAGTATATTGCTCAGTCCTAATCAGAGAAGCTTCCTTCTGTAGTATATGGGAACAGATACAGACACTCATAATTGGACAATGTACAAAGAGTAAGAGACTTTGGAACACTCAGTCCTAAATGGATGTCTCCATCAAATCCTTCCCTTCAGGGCTCAGAGAAGCCTGGAGAAAAAGAGGCAGAAAAGTTGGAAGAGCCAGTGGGTATGGTGGACACCAAGGAAACAAGGCCTTTAGGGGCACAACACAACTGAAACACATATAAACTCACAGAGACGGTGGCAGCATGCACAAGACCTACTCAGGTCTAAGCCAGATGAAGTTCCAGCGCTAAAAGAGGAAGCAGACACAAGGCCCCATCCCTGAGGCAGAATCTATCTCCAGGTGATAACCACTCACAATGGGAAAGTTCATTTTGTTCAGCAGAGTTGTACTGAGCACACAAGTCACACTTAAGATTAGCCCCACGCCCAGCAATAGACAGCCAACACAAAACAAGCTCAATGGTATTTTTCAAGTTTTCATCTCTCAATGCTTTGTCTAGACTTATTTTTAACTCTTATGGATCTTTTGCTTATATATGTCTTATGGAGTTTCTGTATGTGTGAATTTGTCTCACCATCTGTTCGTTTCTTGTGCTTTCTCTGTTTGCTTGTTTTGTTCTATTCTGGTTTGCTTCTATCTTAAGTTTATTATTATTACTATTATCATTATTATTATTATTATTATTATTATTATTATTGCCTTTTGTATTCTAATGAGAGAGAAAAAGAACAAGTGTGGATTTGGGTGAATCCAGAAATTTGTCAGATTTGGGAGGAGCTGGGGGAGGGAAAATTGTAATCAGAATAGATTGCATGAAAAAAATCAATTTTCAGTAAAAAAATAAAATAAAAACCCCAAGGCCCTGGCATATACACATATACACACAATATATACAATATATATTTATAAGATTCAAAGAACAAAATATAGACTAAACAAATTGGGATCAAGAGAGAACCCTTCCAAATGAAATCTTCTATAAATACTGCTACTTTGAAATAAAGGAACAAAGGCAAAGAATTATTTCAAAGCAATGGGCCAGCAAGATGGCTCAGCCAGTAAAGGCACTTGCTACCAAGTCTGAAAACCTAAATTTTATTCCTGGACCTTACATGGTGAAAGGAAAGAACCAAGTTTTCCTCTGAACACCACAAAGCAAATAGCATATGTGCTTGTGTGTGCACATACACACAAATAAATAAATATAAATAAATAAATGCCTTAAAAAGTTTTTAAACAAAGTAGTATGGGTGATAATTCATGTCAGCAGGGTTCTTTCACATGCAAGTGGAAAGGTGTGACTCAGGTGCAGCTGGAGGGTCTGACAAGAACAGAGATTCCACAACTTACATCTCGTATGTTCTGAGAAACTAGGAGTAAGTTGTAGACCACTCAAACATAACGCTGAATCTGCATGACACTCCCAGAAAATGTTTCTTCCCGAATGATAATGCTGGGAGACTATTCCACTACTCTCCTATCCACTGCGCTTTCTGAGACTAAATATAAGACACCTGCATTGTAAAGAGTTTGAGCACTAAGAGTGAAGCTGATGGAAAGCGGAACAGGATGACCATGATGTGTCATATGGAACAACTGGGGCAGGGTACCCTTGGATGCGGGTGTTGGCAGCAAAGTGGCTGCACGTCTGAGAAGGGCATATAGGAGCTCTGGGTATCTTTTTATTTGGCTTCTAACTAAAACTACCTTTTGTGGAAGGACGCTTAAAAGAAATCCCACACTAGCTCAGAATTGAGAAATAGATGGATATTTATTTAGGGGTAAACTCACAAATCAGAATCCTCTGCTTGAATGGAGAACAGAAACCAAATCCAGCAACCAGAAAGAGGGGCCGGAAAAGAGGCCGGATGCAAGCTCTACATCAGCATATATAGTACAAGAGGCCACGCCCCAGTGGGTGGGAAACCACTGGCTGTAAGACTTCATACAGCAACCTTTACAAAGCATTTTTGACTATATAATATATAAATGTAGTATTAAATTTAAACTTAAAACTATGATTTAAGAAAGACAAGACAGAGTGCAGAGAATAAATGTCTGTGGCATGTTCACTCACAAATGGGCATCCTTATGACACAGAGGATTTTATTCAAATTTGACCAACTCAGCTGTCTTAGCTAGGGTTTTATTGCTGTGAAGAGACAACATGACTACAGCAGCTCTTAGACATTTAATTGGGGATGGTTTACAGTTTCAGAGGTTCAGTCCATTGTCATCATGATGGGACACATGGCAACGCACAGGCAGACATGGTGCTGGGGAAGGAGCTGAGGGTTCTATATCTTGACCCACAGTAACAGGAAGTGAACTCTGTGTCATAGTGGCCTTAGTTTGAACATATGAGATCTCAAAGCCTGCCTCCACAATGACGTACTTCCTCCAACAGGGCCACGTCTAACTCAACAAGGCCATACCTTCTAATAGCACCAATCCTTCTGAGCCAGGCATTCAAACACATGAGACTGTGGGAGCTATGCCTATTCAAACCACCACCCACACACACACACACAGAAAAAGAAAAAGAAAAGAAAGAAGGAAAGACCAGAGATGAGGGTGATGGGTCTTGTACTCACCTGTCTGGAGAGATGGGCTGTTGAGCCACAGGACCCAAGTCATTCTCAAGAAGGTCCCAGATAGAGATCCTGGATGCATCATCCTGGACCAGGAACACAGCAGGCCTGGTTGGGGACCACTGCAGGCTAGTGACAGAGTGGCCACCGGTGCTGCTGTCCCACTGCATGAAAGGCCTCTCAGATGTCAGCTGATGCAATCTGATGCTTCCATCTGAACAGCCAGCCTGCAATTGTGGTACAGAAACCCTATTTTTCTTTCTTTTTAAATTAAATCTCAATAGCCAGAACATTTTCTCAGAGCATTATAACACTTGCCCTGTTTGTAAAATATCATTGCTTTTGTTGTCTGGATAAAAAGACATGAAACCCATCCTACAAAAAGCCCTCACCCTAGAAGCTGACAGCAGCCATCACTGCAGCACAGGATGCTGGGCGAGCTCCACAGGAAGACTTTGAGCAGCTCTATTTATACTGACAGTATGGCTATGTTCCCTTTGGATTGTAATTTTCATAAAACAAAATTCGGCTGCTTTAGTGAACGACCAAATTATTAGCCTATAAACAGAGGATTAATTCTTCCTTACTCTTTAATCCTTTCTCATAATCAAAAAAAGATGTACTTGCATAAAATTTTTAAAAATTTTGTGTGTTTGTGTGTGTGTGTGTATTCAACTCAAATGTCAACAAGAGAAATCAAATCCTAAAATAAAATACATATAGAAACACAGTTAAATCCTAATTTCAGATAAGTAACCCAATCATACAGGATATAGGGGCAAGAACTAAACCAAATAATCTCTGAGCACCATGTCTGGGTGTGCAACTTCTGACTTGAATACACAAAGTCTTGAGTACTGAAAACTGGCTTCTCTTCAAGAGGTCTTAAAAGCTCTCTATATTCTGGGATTGCACATTTAGCCAGGCAGATGGTAAGCCATTGCTATAGTCTGAATGAAGTTTGTGACCACTGATTCCTGTGCTAGAGACTTAAGTCCTCAGAATAACAGTGTTGAGAGGCAGTGTGACATTTAAGAACAGAATCCAGCAGGAAGTGATTAGGTGAGGAGCCGGTGGTTCTCATAAGTGACAGATGACTGTTCTGTAGGAGAAAGTTAACGCTTGGGACTATCATGAGAGCTGGCTGACCATAGGTATCGTTCTCTTAAATTCTAAGTACTTTGCAACTGAACAAAGTATTTCTTAAGAGAGTTAAATTTCTGAGTCAATTTGATTTAGTTTTCTGTTAATAATATCCCATGTCTCCTTTTTAGATCACTGAAGCCCAATAAATGATAAAAATTTGTAGACTACTAAGAGACCAACACTTTCTAAATTTTTCTATTAGATTACAATATTATGAGGTTTCAATAGGCAAATAATATCAATGAAAAGTGATTTTCTTACCAAGAACACAGTTTCTTCAAATGGTGAAAAATCGATTACATTAACTTTTATTGGTCTGATACCATGTTGCAGAGGTCTGAACACCTTGGGAGATACTCTCCAATCTTGTCTGGTACTGTGGCTTATAAGTCCCTAATTATTAAAGAATACCAAGAATGGACAAAGAAAAGTATTAGAAGTATGACTGGACAAAACTATATTCATGAAATAATTCAGACATTATAACAAAGGCAAATAGTAAGTTAATATGATATAAAGATATCTATCAGACAAGGCTAAGTGGAAAGGATGAAATGTAAAACACTACTAACCATGTCGGTGCCAACAACAAAGTGATTAGGATCCGAAGGCAGAAATTTGACACTTAGTGTTTGTGTGGACCCCCAGAATTCACTATCTTTATGGGAAAGACTGTAAAATAAACAGCAGAGATGAACACATGGCTTTTGCAAAACCTGGATGAAGGCAATACTTTACACTCACTCAGCACTGCACAGATCATCCAGTGAGGAACAGATGTATCACACTTCTTCCACGATTTCAGCTACTACTCTGCCTCCTAATTCTTTTTCAAGTATTGCATGCTTGATCATTTCTGCAGACGCATCATTCTGTTTCCTGATTCTTTAATCAACTATGTTGAATCTATTATTGAATCACTCACTGGTCGAAATTTGGAAACTACAGCACTGCTTTGAAAAGTGTATTGTACAACTGCCAGCAGGTCTGATGCTGAGAGACAAGGTGATTCGTAGTTGACTGATGACAAGTGCTTCCTCGTGCTTCTGGTTCCTATAAAGTTTGTGAACTCATCTTTTGCAGAAGGCTTGTGGAAATCCCATAACTCCCAGCTTCCTACCAGGCAGCTGTTCTTGTATCTCAGGTTCCAAAGACTCTGATGCTTGCAAGTTCCCATACACATCTAGCTTGAGGCTTCAAGTTCTTCCAAGTACCCATTTTCCCTTAACTGGGAGTGAAACTTTATTTTCCTCACAGTGAATTCCAGAGTACTATGCAGGGGTCTCAGTTCTAACTCAGGCAAGCCCCGTGTGTATATGACGTGTGTATATTTCTCAGGAAAGGCCTGAGAACCTGGCCTACTGGCTGTCAGTATTAGTTCAAAACCTTATTATTTAACTTAACTTCCCCTTTTGTTCCTAGCAGTAAGAGATTTTCTTAAGACAAAACAAAGCAAAGCAAAACAAAACAAAAAACAGTTATATCTGGAGCTGGAGAAATGGCTCAGCAATTAAGAGGATTTGCTGCTCTTAAAGAGCTGGATTCTGTTCCCCAAACTCATATAGCAGCTCACAGCTGTCAGTAACTCTAGTTCCAGAAGATCTGATGCTCTCTTCTCACCTCTGATGGCCCCAGACATACATGTGGTGCACATATATCTAGGCAAGCAAGGCACTTACGCACATGACATAAAAACATCTCCCCCCAGCTGCACTACCCAGTAGTCAAACGAACTGAGGCTCCTCCCTCTCACTGCTTCCATCATCCACTGACCACCAGATTTCCAATCTATTCTTGGACTCACATCCAGTTCTCCACAGCTATGCTGGTTTTCATACAGGTCAGTATGAAAACTCCTAACTTGTCTCCTTGACTCCAGTTTCTGCAACTTCAAACTCAAATTTTTCCAAGTTGATTATCCTACATCTCAAAAATGGCATTCCACTTCTTTAGAATAAGACCCTGTCACCTCCAAGACCCTGTCTTGACTGTCAGCACAGCAGCAGGCATGTCAAGGTCAGCCACCAATTCATCCTATCTTTCTCAGCTGCAGATTTACTGGTACTTCTACATATAGGTATCTTTTTCCTTAGAACCATGGCATGCTCCTTTGCCAAACTTTTGAGGATCAATCCAGTATCATGTCCTAGTCAGTGTTCTATTGCTGTGAGAAGAAATCATGACCAAGGCAACTCTTATAAAAGGAAAAATGTAATTTGGGGCTTGCTGACAGTTTAAAAGGGTTAGTGCATGGTCATGGCAGGAAGCAGGCAGGCATGATACTGGAGCTGGAGTTGAGATCTTTACAACCTGATCCACAGAGAGCAGGCAGAGGAGATGCTGCGTCCGACATGGGCTTTTGTAATCTCAGAGCCCTTCCCCAGTGACACACTTGCTCCAACAAGGCCACACCTTCTAATCCTTCTTAAACAGTTCTCCTCCTTGGTGTATAAGCACTGAAGTATATGAGCTTATAGGGGCCATTCTTACTCAAAGAACCACATAACACTTTCCCCAAAAGCTCCCATCTCAGTTTGGATACAACCCTTCCCTCATTCAAGCTCCTCCATGTCTATGCTCATACTAACACATCATACTCTTATAACTCTCCTAACCATGCCAACAAGGAACATTCTGCTTCACTGCCATGTTTGCTGGGATCGCTGAAGGCAAGATGGCTGCTATACCGAGGGTGACATATTTCCAGGACATCCACAGTCCACAGGTGGCAGAAAAGGGACAAAGACCTGGTGCATCAGTCTGACCAGACACCCCAGTTTACCCACAGTGGGGAGGCTACAAAGTTAGGGCTCTCTGCCTGCACCCCTCCTTTCCCACAGATTCTTGCAAAACTACAGGTATGGACATATGGCATCAAATACATTTTTTCCCTTTGGAGAGCAGCTAAGTCCTGTAAGAGTATACAGTTAAATCATGGAGGAAATTACAGTTAAAAATAAATATAATGCATGGTGTGAGGTGTGAGCATCTCACGCAAAGAGCAGAGTCTCTCAAAAGCTCAGCAGAGGTGTGCAGCACGGGAAGGAGGGATGGCCTGAAGAGCATCTGCACGCCTGGCCCTGTGACACATCTGATGACTTGAACTATCTCTTTTCATAATTATATTCCAGTCAAATAAGTTGATTT
Organism: Dicrostonyx torquatus; assembly: GCA_028555095.1. Taxonomy (NCBI): domain Eukaryota; kingdom Metazoa; phylum Chordata; class Mammalia; order Rodentia; family Cricetidae; genus Dicrostonyx; species Dicrostonyx torquatus. Next base: position 4,208,761 of record JAQHUG010000168.1, on the reverse strand, counting down.
GAATGACTGTATTCACTGTGTTCTGTGTGAGGAAGAGGACACAGACTCAAAGATGTTTCATGGGTAATTCACATACTAACAGCCTCACTGAGTAAATGGCAGAAATATATGTCTTTGGGAACAAATAAGGAACGTGGAACACTAACACTGAACATTCATTAAGAATCTGTACTTCGTAGTAAGTTCCACGAGTAAAGGCAGAACTACTGCTGCTTTTTTCTTCTTTTTGTATTGTTTTTAATGTTTGCTGTTTTGTGGTGGTTCTGTGTGTTTATTTATTTATTTGAGACAGGGTCTCATATATCCCGGCTGTTTGCAAACTCACTGTATTGTCAAGGATAGCCTTGATCTCTTTTTGGTTTGTTGTTGTTGTCGTTGTTTTGTTTTCAACTTCTTTTATTTTTTTTAAATGATCTTTTCTCATTTTACAAAACTATCCAGTTCCCACTCCCTCCCCTCCTCCCACTCCCTCCACCTCTCCATCACCACACCCCCATCCACTCCTCAGAGAGGGTAAGGCTTCCTATGGGGAGTCAACAAAGTCTAGCACATTGCTTTGAGGCAGGAGCAAGACTCTCCCCCCATACTCCTGCCTCTCTCTCCATATCTAGGCTGAACAAGGTATGCCTCCAAAAAGAAAGGGCTTCAAAAAGCCAGTTAGCCTTGAACTCTTAATCTTCCTGCTTCTATCTACCAAATACTAGGATTACAGGTGTGTGCAATGCCTAGCTAAAAATGTAAATTTATAAATAAAAGTTATTTCAAGTTTTCAGTTCCTAAAACTTGACTTGATCAAGTTTAACTAACTTTAAGACTAAATTAAAATTAGATGAAAGACAGTCATACTTGACTTACTTTATAAGCTAAGAACATTTTACGAATACCTATTAGCCCTATATCTGAAAAATATATTTGTTACATTGACTGATAATTCATATAGCAAAAACTGAATATGAGAAAAATATGTCCTCATTGCAAAACATAACATGCATTTAACAGGAAGCAGAGTCCTTGTGGGATGAGGGACTTGTATAATCCCAGGGGACGTCTCACCTGTTGCCCAGCTGGATTGCAGTACTGTGCACCAATTTGACCCTCCCTCCAGGTATCAGACCTAGAATCAGACAAACCACAAACACGCACACTTCTTAATGCAAGTTAACCCCAAATCTACCTACGGTTGTCTGGATTCATTCTTCCTTATTTAAGTATCATAACCAGAAGGAATGCCAAAATATAAATACACGAAGAACTCCCTCTAAATCTGGTGGAGGTGTCTGTGCCTTGCTGAAGAGGAGAGTCAAGAATTTATAGGTCATTATCAGAATCCCATGGGGCCATGATCCAGATGTCTACACATTTTCAGACTGGTGAGAACAATTGACATCATATTATTGAATACTTAGTTCCAAATGCTGAACCCTGTGTTGTAAATATCCAAGGCAACTGTCATTCAAAGCCAATCACAAACCCACCAAGTTTCCAGTTTGGTGAATGGCCACCAGTATTTTTTGAGCTCCTCCAGGCTCAGTTTCTGTTGATAAAAAACTCTAACTTCCACTCAAACACCATGGAACTACAGCTCCCAAGAGTCCTGGCTTTGTTTTCCATTCCTTCCTTTGCTCCCCTCAAATATGGACCCTTCAGTTGTCTCTGCCAAATGTCCGTCTTAAAGCTATTCTCCCTTTTGTACATTACTGCCGAGGGAAGAATTAGAGATTTAACATAATGAAATTATATTAAATTATAGGCAAGATGCTATCCAGAACCTGGAGTGCAGTTGAATTAAAAGCATGTAGAAATATATTCACCTCACTGCTAGGAAGAGCAATTACAAGTGCACTGCATGACTTGTGTCTTACATTCACGGTACAACATTAGTGATGGCATCACAGAGGTAGCAGATCTACAGATCAGGCCTGCTGCCACTGGTCTCAACCACAGTCACAGTGACACTGATTTGAAAGGCACTTCAACAAGAAGTGATCAGCACTTGTTTGGTGAAGAGCCTGTTTCTAAATCTGAGAACCTGAACCTGAAGCAAGGCCAGTGTCAATCCTGGATTTTTTTCCCTATTTTTTCCAGATCTATCAGGGGATACACCCTTGAAACAAATAAGGTGAGACAAGCTGTCATTAGAAAATTAACAGCTGTAATTCAGGGTAAGAAAGCTGAGCTTAAGATGCAGACAAAATAGCCCCAAGATCCAACAGAAATGGATTGTCTGGGGCCTCTTAGAACTGAAAGCCATGCCAAATGGCATGGAAAACAGCACACCTTGGGGATCCTGAACTGTTTCCCCATCTTTCCTGCTCCATATAGGACACTTTAGCACTGTGTCATCACCCATTCCGAGTGGCATGAGGCGAGCCACACTTAGTGAACTCATATGCACTGGGTAAATACAAATCAACAGAAGAAAGCCACAACTGAAGGAGGACTTAGGACATGGACACCTGAAGAATGCTGGAAAAGAAGACAGTTGCCTTAAGTTATGACACAGAGCAGAATGAATGCCAACTATGACAGAACTTATGACACCCACATTAGACATCACTCAACCACTTAAGCTAATGAGATGGTTTATTTAAATGAAAATGAGATGTTCATTTTCAGGTTGCTAATGACTTATTTTTCAAAGCATGTTGTGTTATCTTTAATCTCTATTCATTTTAGCAAACGATAATTAATTAATTTTACTTCAATAGTTACCTAAATCACTCATTGAACCAGAGATATCTGCCTTTGGTAATTCAACAACCACCTAAAAACAGAATATTAAAAAATGGATACTGATACATTTTATAACTAAGAAACAATCTAAGCAAAGCATAGCTCTAATAAAATAACATTGATTTATTAAAGCCTAAAATATAATTGTTTCATAAAAGACTACTCATTTGCTTTAGAACTAATGACTTAAATTTATTCATTCTTTTATCTGACTATACTCCTCTCTTAGTAACCTCATTAGTAGCTCCCTATACAAGTCCTAACATATCCTTTAGGACTGAGGTCTTCTTATGGTCTTCCTTATGCATCTCCAGAGGCCAAAGGCCAGGCATACAACTCCACACCCCTTCACAGAACAAAGGGTCTTACTGTCCTGTTCTGTTCTATCCCTGACCCATTCCCCAAGCCAGGTGCCAGTCTCTTCCCAGACAGTTTCGCCCAGCAGTAAGCATGGCCTTGCACTTCCTACTTACCCACACATTGAGAATCCCACTCTCGTCCAGGGAGGCGATGTGAAATGACAAGCCTGTCATTTCTAATGAAAGCAGAAACAAAAATGGAGGAAAGTAGCTTTAAATTGCATAATGCTTTGCATAACTATTGCTTGAAGGATTTTATAGGTGCGAGAGCTCTTGTACCTTCTTGAGTAGAAAAGGGTGAAAGCACCAAGCTCTGTCTCTTGTAAGCAGATGTAACAACCGGCTCTATGGCTTGAAGAGGACTTCGATGGTTCACTGATGTGAGGACACCATCTAGAAATTAAAGGCCCATAGTACCCACTGTAAGTCATACATTTTAGCAATAAAATTAGCATTATATGTTAAGAAATATGTGAATGCTTCTGAGTCTAAAGATCTGAATCTCTCCATATACCTCTCACCTAAAGCCAAAAGGCTAATACTAGTAAGTCACACATCAAGATTCATGACCATGAGTTTTCAGCATCTCTAGCAAACAGAGACTACAACCTCAAAATGCTTATAAGAGGAAATACAAGAAATGAACACCAAAGCTTGTACCATTACAAAGCTGTTTCATCACTGAGGCAATACATATACAGGGCTAGGAAGGAGATCAACATACTCTAAGACCAAGAGTATTGTGAAGATGAGGAAATTAAGCAGTACTCCAGAAAGAGAAGACATGCTTCTAAGGTCAGAATCCTCCAGGATTTCCAGGCTGGGGAAAGAGGACCATTCAATAGGGCCTTAGAGAAGTGCTGTTCATGGGCAACTTATAAAGAAAAAGAATAGAATGGACTGAGAACACAGCAGTGCAAATCAGAGCAGGAGACTTAAACAGGTACACAGTCACTACCAGGAAAAGTACTGTCACCCACAAATGAATAGAACATCTGGGAGTCAGAAATTGAAATTCCATATGTAGGTACCCCAGGAAGAAATTAAAACAAAGACATCAAAGAGTTATCTGGTGTGACTATTCTCCTGCCCCACCCCATCCATGAAGAAAGCACAAAGCATAAGGCAGCCAGTCCGAGACGAATGAGATCTCTGCAGAGCACTATGCTAAATGCACTTAAAACAACAAATCATATCCAACATCAAAACCCCACATAGAAACATAAAAATAGGAGAGGGCCGGGTGGATTGAACTTAAGAAAAAGTTAGTTGAATAACACAATGAAGACACATTGCAGGCCTCCCAGGAGGAAATCACGTGGATGTGAATGATCTCAATGTGACAGCCAGTCCTCCTTTAGAAGCTCCAGCTTCACACTCCTGATTTCCACTGATGATATGGAGATGACAAAGGAAACAAAAGGGGTATTTTCATAGAGTACTGTATTAGCATCCCATCATCACTCTTACTCGTCTGCGGAGTCAACAACCATGGCTGGAAATACATGAAAAAATAATTGTCCTGTGCTGAACATGTGCAGACTTTTCTTGTCATTGTTCCCTCAACACTGGGGCACAACAGCTACTCACACATCATATACACAGCCCTCTAGAGATAACATCAAATACAAAGAGAATGTGCCTAAGTTACAGCAAATGCTGTATCATCTTATATAAGGAGGCATCTGAAGGGAGGGAGGCCACACTAGTAGCCTTGAAAACCACACTGAATTACACTCATTATATTAGCAGTTAGAAAATACTATGGTTTGAAGGGATCTTTTGGATTGTGTGATAGTTTCAATTGTCAGCTTACCACAACCTAGAATCACCTGTGAGTCTCCATGAGGACCATCTAGGTCAAGCTGGCCTGTGGGTATCCCTGTGAGTAGGCATCATTTCCTAGGCCAAGCACTAAACTTAGAAAAGGAGAGATTAAGCTGAGCTGCGGCACTTGGCATTCATTGCTCCCTGCTTCTGACTGGGACACAATGTGAGCAGCTCCTACCACTGCAACTTCCCTGCCATAACGGACTAAACCCTGGATTGTGAGCCAACTAAATATTTCTCCTTTAAGGTGCTTTTATCGGGTAGTTTATTAGAGAATCAGAAAAGAAAACTTAGAGCCTGAGTCATATAATAAATTTTTATGCTCTTTTCTGTTTGAAAAAAAGGTACTTTTATAATAGCATCAAAATCGATATGGTATCTATCATTGTAAACAGTCTCCATAGCAACAGCATCTCCCCAAAAGGGCAAAAAATGGTTAGTAGGGACGTAAAAAATGGCTTGCGCTTTTTATGTGTAAAGTGCAAATATAAATACAGTACAGAGAGAGGAAACATTATCTGTGATGTTAAGAGTGTTTGGAGAGGGATAAAAATAAACCAATTTAAAAGCCTTGCTTAGTTAAAAGAATGAAAAGAATCACAGGAGAAAATATTTGCCAAACCCTTACCTCACAAAAGTCTTTTATCAAAACACATAAAACTCAACTACCAGAAAACAAGCAATTTTAAAACAGGTCAAAGACCTTAATGGGTACTTTACCAAAAAAAGACACCCAGATAGCATATAAGCATAAGAAAAGACAAAATTGTTCCAAGTGTCACAAGAAAATGCAAGTCACACATGAGGAACCACTGAAACCAAGCAGAATGACCCAACCGGACGGCAGTGGCCAGTGAGGGCACAGAGCAGCAGGTCTCGCTGTCTGTGGGAACATGGATGGCAGAGCAACTCTGAAAGACAGCTGACAATTTTTCACTGAGCAATCCAGGAATCAAATTCTTCAAACTGTTTGCTTTCTCTCCCACCCCATGGAATGGTACCACCTACTGTTAAGTCTTCTCATCTCAACCAGCTAAAGAATCTCTCACAGATATGCCCAGAGACTAACTTAATCTAGATAACCCAACGCTTAATACGAGGATTATCTCATAAGTAATTCTAGATTCTGTGAATTGAAGCTATTTAGGCAGATACTTGGTATTTACCCAGAGGAGGTGAAACCTATACACAAACAGTTGTGAAACAGCTGTAAAGCTATTCGTATATAGCTTTCTCTTACCAACCCGAAAATGTTTACTCTACTTTATTCCAAAGATAGAACTTTCTGGAAAAGGAACAAACTACAGAGATAATGAAAAGTTCCGTGATGGACGGAGCAGGAGGGATGCACAACAGAGACATCAAACTGATAGGAACCACATGTGCAAGAGAAGCTTTGAATGCAGTGAAGGTGGCCATCAAGAATGAGAAGCTCATTCATATACAAAATATTAATAAAAATAAACCTGGAGACTATACTTCTCATCATGTAGATCAGACCTAAATGTAAAACCTAAAATTACAAAAGTGACTTTCAGTGGAGTAAAACCTGTTCATCATGACATTGAGAGTATATCATGAGAAATAAGTTAAATTCCACCAAATTTAAATTTTTCTCTCTTTGACGAATAATTTTACAAGAAGGAATATGGTATATAATAAGATACATGTAAAACACCTCTAGACTATGTAAAGTTTCAAAACTTAATAGGCTGTATAGCTCAGTCTATAAAGTGCTGGCCACACACATGCAAAGTCCTGGTCCAATCTCCAGCACAACAACAACATAAAATAAATTTAGCCAGGCATGAATTATGTCTAGAGGCTGAGGTAAGAGGATTGTCAAAAGCTTAAGACAGCCGGGACTCCAGAACAAAGACCTTCCCTTCTCTCCAAAAACACAAACTTAGAAAAACAATTCAATAAAAAACGAGCAAAGATTTGAATAGGCATAATCAACAAGAATATTTAGCTGATAAATAAGCACATGAAGATAAACTTAGGATCATTAGTTATTCAAGTGAAAGTCGAAAACCGAAATTAAAACTGCATGCTTACTAACTAGCTAGCTAAACACCACTGCCTGATAGGACTAGTGCAGCCAAGTACAGAGCGACAGTTGGCACACGGTGCAGAAGAGCACCAAGGAGCTGTCAGCAGTGAAGAACACCAAATGACATATATGAGAACAGTCCTCCAGCACTTGGACAAAGCAAACTGGTGACAGGATAATGACAGAAAACAGACTAGTGGCCTGCGGGCAAAGAGAGAACACCAAGCGCTCGAGTGGTGTTGTGTGCTCCTGAGACTCAACAGGAAAGGGACAAGATTGGTAAAGAGTGAGCAAGAGAAGGTCTATGCCTGCTCTTTCAGACAATGGGACGTCAGCTCCTACAAGAAAAGTCCAATCAACAGTCTAACTATAGGTCAGATGTCTGAGTTCAGGGCCCGCCTGTGCAGTCAGTGTGGCATAGACCAAGATTCTACCCTTCTGAGCAACAGGGATGGAGAGCTAGTACAAGAATGAAATGAGCCCATGTACACAAAACACTTAGAAGTCCTCCAGGTGGGAAATGCCTGCTCTTCGTGTTTGTATGTATTCATATGTGTTACATGTGTGAGTGGGTGCATAAATGTGGAGAACAGAGGCTGACATTAGGTGTCCTCCTTGATAATTCTCCATGCTACTTTTATTTTGAGACAAGCTTTCTCATTGGGCCTAGAGCAGTGGTTCTCACCCTTCCTAATGCTGACACCCTTTAACACAGTTCCTCACGTTGTAGTGACGCCCAACCATAACATTATTTTCCTTGCTACTTCATAACTGTAATTTTGCTACTGTTACAAACTGCAATGTGAACATCTGATATGCAGGATGTCTGTTTCACAAGCCTATGAAAGGGTTGAGAATCACTGGCCTAGAGGTTGCCAGCAGGTAAGACTAGCTAGCCAGTGAGCCCTTCTAACTCCCCAGTGAGATCACAGGTGTGTCCCCACAAACCCAGCCAAAAGCGGTGTGGGTGCTGGGGATCTGAACTCAGGTTTCACATCACACAACAAACACTTACTACTAAGTCATCTTCCTAGCCCCAAGAAATATTTTTTTTGTTTTGTCTTTGTTATGGTGACTGTGGTCTAAAATGGTATGAATTAGTCATGTAAAAAACCTAAGGCTCTGTCCCACAAGAGGTGACTCTTCTCACTTCACCACCTCGAGCATTGACTAGTGATGCTACAGTAGTGTGCACTCACTGCTGTACCGTGGCTAGTAAGGACCTAAGGACAATGACGTAAGGAGGAGGGTGACGCTCAGTACACAGAGCCAACCGAGGCCTGGAGTTTGCTCCTTGAAACCATAATCAATTAACTAATCAATCCAAAATATTTTGCTGGGAATTTTTTAGAATCCACACATTTAACATGAAAGAGCACCCAAAACTTTGCTGCCACTCAGTGAAGGCTACTTGAATGGATTTGGTTTTCTGTTTACCAGATGCTTCCTCTGTTCAGACTCAGACCTCATCCTCCAAAAATGTGAATGAACAAAAGCATATCAAGCTAAAACTTTAGTCCTCAAAGCAGAACAGGCTTTTCTAGAAAACAGACAAGACTAACCAGTGGAAAATGTTGGGGTCCGGAAGGCCCAGAGACAATTGCTCAGTCTCACATAATGGTGTATCCTGGAGTCTTCTCTTAAGTCCCAAAGGACCACAGAGCCATGTACTGTTCCAGCAAACAGCAAAAATGCTTTTAAGGGGCTAAAGCAGCAACATGTGACCTGAAAAGTTAATCACAGAAGGTGAATGGCTGAAAAATACGAGCCACATTCACAGAATTAGCTCACAAAGTATGATATCTGACAGAGAAAAAGGTCCTCACAGGATGCAATTAAGTAGAACACACACCTGTGCATATAAAATAAAATTCAGTTGCCCAAGTGTGGGTTTTTCACATGGACAATAGAATCTGAAATCCAGTCTGTAGGAATATGACCACAAATAAGGCTTCTAGAATACATCTGGGTGCATAAAATGGGCTTAATGACCCTTTCTATATAGTGCAACTGTCTGAACCTCCAAAATGGTAAGTTCATTGTCTGACATTTTATTTATGGCTTTTACTGTAAACTTATTCACTTTTAAGACTCTAAAATTGGCATCCAAAAAGGTATTCTTCATATATTTGGAAGAAATTGATGATTTGGGTAAGTCAAGGAGCATAAAGACATAGTACTTCCCAATCAAAAACAAAGTAAACATGAAAGGGAAGATGGCCAGTAGAGCATGAATAACAGGACCAGACTCACGTAGAAGGCAGCAGTCTGCGTAAGTGACAAAGGCACTTACTGTAAGCAGTTTTAAGAAATTGCACAATGCATGGTGGAGCACATCTACAATCCTTGCACTCAGGAGGTAGAGGCAAGAGATCAGGAGTTCAAGGTCATCTTCAGCTGAACAGAGAATTCAAGGCCAGCATGGGTTACTACAGGCTTCCTGAGGAGGGGTGGAGGAGAAAGAAAACAAAACAAAACAAAGGACATCGCAAGAATATTAAGACATCTAGAGTATCAGAATCTAAATAGCATGATCCAGGATGTCTTGTGGTCATCCTGACCATGTTTTTATTAAGCCTATAACTATGTTTATTTGCAAGTTTACAGGTGACTAAGTGCTTCCTGCATGACAATCCTGGGTTTCTCAGTCAGAAATGACCTGTTAAACTAGGAATTTCTAGAGTTGGAACAAATGTGTTTTGTCACCTATGTAGAGCCAACAGCACAGAAACAGGACATGACTTACGCCCCATTCTGCCTGCTATCCCTGCACCCTCTCCTTGTTATGTTACTGCCAGCTACTCCCCTCCCGGGAACAAGCACAGACTCATCCTGAATATACCTTTGATTCACATATCAGAACCTTCTGGGGCCCTGAAGGCTGCCAAATATCCCACACACAGAGGAGGTGCCGGGTATCCAGAGATGGAGCAAATGCCTTTTCAGGTAAGTCGTGAACAGAGACCACAGTCTGCCTCTGAACTCGAGAGGCATGCAAACAGGATACTTTCCGCCCTGGAGATAAGAAAAACAATTTTCACTTTAGCATTTAAAACATTTCAGAACTCTCTCATAAAATCTATGTAACTGAGGGTGACCTTGGACTTGATGTTCCTGCCCCCACTCCTCGGCTGCGAAATTATAGACATGTACCAGCAGCACATTCAGTCTGCTAAGGACTGCACTCCAGGCTTTCCACATGCTAGGAAGTACTGCACCTAATGAGCGAGACCCTCAACCCCAAAACCTGGGTTTTAATCAACACCTACAGCGTAACCCTAAATTCCATGTCCACATTGACCCTGTGGCTTCAGTAAAGGGAAATCCATTCTCTGGTGCAGCAACGGCCAGAACAACACACTTCTCATCTACCAGCTCTTCACCCCAAGTGCATGGGAATCAGAAATCAGCACCACACTAGAAACAGCTGGAGTGGCCTTCCTTCCATGGCATGCTGCAAGGACACTGTTAGGAAGCTCAATTCTCTTTTTTAAAAAGCCCTCTGAACTCCATACAGAAAAGTACTCTAATCCAAAGCCAGGAGTAGCATTCCAAGAATGGATTCCAAGACTGTGACAAAGATGCTCTCCCTACAGCTCTCATTAGCAGGGCTGCTGATAAAATGAAAAAAGCAGTAGAATGTTAAGCTATAGTCAGGTGAGAATTTTGTAGTACTAGCTAAGTAAAACTACACCTGCTGACCTGATACCCACTGCCCATGCATACTAGTTCCGGAAGTCACAGCCTATACCATCTAAACCTGGGATCAAACTTGTCTTCCTGCATCCCCTCAGCCACTCAACAGTCATCCCCTCAGGGCTACCTCCTCAAGCAGCCTGAAGTCCTCCCCCAGGAAAGGGATGACAATGGTTATATGTGCTCCTTCACCATTCATGAGCAAAGCTCTTCCACCATTATTACTGGATTTTTACTGTAAGACTCTGTATGTGTGTGTGTGTGTGTGTGTGTGTGTAAGCATGTATACATGATGGCACATGTGTCCAAGTCCTCCACTTTTTACATGGCTTGAACTCAGACTGAAAGTCTTGTGTATCACCTGCCTTTACCCACTGAGTCATCTCATAAGGCTGGCTTCTAGTTTTTAATGACATCAATAAGGTTTCTTTTCTCTTTATGTTTATTTTGTGTGTGAATCAGCATCTTTATTAAACCAATCACAGTGTCATATATTCACACACTGTAAAGGAATCTTCCACATTTCCCCTTTCATCTAATTAAAAAGGAAGATTTTAACTTTAACATAATAAAACTATATGTAACAAAAACAATTGGCAAATCTGAAGAACACAATAACATACAGAATCCAGACTCTGCATATTTCCCATCTTTATGTGGCTTATTATATTTTATTACCTTATTCTTTTTTTAAGACTATTATATTTAAACTATTTTTGTTTTTATGACTGCCTATACCATTTATCTTTTCTCTCCCAAGGCTCTGTACATTTTTAAACACACTGTGACCTATTTAGAGGGTTTTTTTCCATCTGGATCTGTCTTTACTGCATTTCTGTAATCTTTTGTCTGCATGAGCAAAACTTAAAGCTGCCATGCAGTTTAGTTCATGGCATGCTGTCAGGGCTCACTCTGGCAGCGTTCATGCTGTCAGCCCAAGCTCACAGGCAGCAGCTGAGAGATGTATGAGAGACATAAGACTAGGAAGCTACATTTGGCTCTGTGTTTGGATGTTTATAATCCACAGACACTAAGGCAGGAGGCTCAAGAATTCAAAGCCTGCCTAACAACTGAGATAAAATCTCAAAATGAATGATGAATGAATGAATGAGATAAACATTCAAATTTAGCCTTGCAAATGCAGTTTGTTTAAATTAATTTAAATACTCTGAAATTATATGCTTTATCTGTTTACCATTTCCATAGCTGTGTATGTATTATCTGAGTTACTGCTTGAAAAGAATTGTGATTCTTAACAAACACAATCTCATTTAGCATTTACTAAATAATTTCACTAATTTAAATTGCTGTCAGACCTCTTCTAATTAACCCTTGAAAATCATAAATCATAAATTTAACATACACATTTAAGAAAAGAATTCTCACCATTCATTTGAAATTCTGTAGCCACTGAGACTTTCTGTTTTATACACAATAAACCATATCAAATTAAAATCTTGTAATATTAATGATCATTATTTCAATATAAATGTTGGTGTTTGCCTACAAACTGACGTCAGGAAAGTTACCCTGAAGGAACGGCAGGTTTGTGTTCAGTTGAGAGGAACTCTCACTGATGTTAAGAGCTTTGTCTTGAGCCCGGGGATTCCAGCTGGGCCCAGCAGCCAAACGGTCCTCCTCAAGCAAAACAGCAACCACCTTTGAAAGACAAGTGAGCAGAGGCTGGAGAGATGCCTCTCTTGTAGGAGACCTGGTTCAACTCCCATCATCCAAATGGTACCCACAACCACCTGTTACTCCAGTCAGGAATTTTTCTGGCCTCTGCAGAATCACAGTGTACAGATATTGTACACAGATAGAAAAGCAGGCAAAACACCCATACATATAAAATAAAAAATAAATTTTTAAAAATTTAAAAAGAAAAAACACCTTAAAGATGAACCATCTTTCTTAAAATGCTAGCAGCATGCTATCTTTTCTTTAAAAAAAACATCTTTTGTAGACTCAGTTTCTGCAAATAATTGCTTGGTTTCATCATATCATTACTTTAAAAAATCCCTTTTGCATTATAATAGTATACTGATATAATGTCACAGGATTCCATCTTATATGTTGTTTCCTTTGCTAAATATGATGTTAATATTTCAGAGGGAAGAGGGAGCCTGAGCTGTTAGCTTTGAGCCTAATACTCTCAAAGATAAAAGCACCAAGGACAACTAGGCAGCCAGCACTCACTGCATCCTAAGGAGAACTGGGCAGCCAACACTCACTGCATCCTAAGCAGAACTGGGCAGCCAGGACTCACTGCATCCTCAGTAGCACTAAATGTCTACAACTGATTTAACTAGGTCATCTCTAAAATGCAAGGAGTCTTAGAAATTAGTGAAAGGAAGGCAGCAAATGTGAAGTGAGGACTGACAGGATTGTGTTTGCACAAAAGAAGCCAGTGAGATAAAGGCTGGACCCAGCTCCCCAACCCCGTCATTACCTGTTCTCCTCTCCATCTCATCTCTCTCTTCATTGCACTGTACCCACGGACTCTCTTTTTACTAGCTCCAAAAACTCCATACTAAAACAGACGCTAATAATAGTAACAAATACATCAAACCCAATCCTTTTTCTAAGTCACAAATCCCTCTACAACTGAGACACTGAGGCAGGAAGTTATAACAGAATATGATAGACAAGCTTGAACCAAAGCAACCAGTCAAGGCGTAACACGATCAGCCTGTTTATTTCTGCTCCATATTTAAATTCTAAGTTTATATAAAAAGTTAGTGACAAAAAAGAGATTAGAATATTAACTTATCTTAATATTTTAGAAACTACCAAAGTTTGTAGGTCACACCCGTGTTAAAGAACTTTGTGGTTGTGGAGAGTTGGAATATGACAAGCCCACAGCCAAATTACCTTAGACTATCTTGCGCCCTCCTGAAAGCCTTTCACTGCCACCTTTGTGCCCGTCCTCACGACCCTTCACTCCACTAACTCAAAGACTAAGAATGCCATCAGCATCTGAGGCCACAGCACAGACTTCCTCCCTTTGCTGCAGACCTCCTACCTGCAGTTCTCACGATGCATCTGAAAAGCGCTTTGATTTAAGATTTTCTTTTGTTCTATAAAAAAAAACTTCATGAAACTGTTTACTGCGTTGAAACATGGTATTTAGGGTAACCTAAATCCATGTGCCCAGGTCAAGGTCACTCATATTTGGTTCTAGAATAAAATTTCTTTGAGGTGAAAGCTGTTTTTATATTAATAAAAGATCTTTCTGTTTTAGAGACTTATACTGCAAAATATATGGAATAAAATTATGATGATTAGGGTTAGTTTCAAAATAATCAGATGAATGATGGGAAAGGGGAATGATCTGGAAGAAGGAACCAATCGAGGTGACGTCAGCTGCAGCACACGGAGCCTCACAACTACAAACGTTGAAATTTTCCATAGCCAGTTGTTAAAATCTTGAGTGTATTATTTACTAATACTGTATAGATTTACACTTGTTTTGTCAGCTTAACATGCTTGGCTTAAGCCTCTGTAATTAATATCAACTGTAGGAAATTATTAAGTACAGAACCCCAAAATACAGAATTTTCAATGAGATATATTTACCTAGTGTCATTTAATAAATATATTACTGATAATCTGTAAGAACATAATACTTGAAAACAAAGAACTGATTCTGAATCACAAAGCTCCAAGATTTCAGTAGTGCTATTTCTGAAGATAATGAATCCTTAAGCACTAACACAGAAGAAGAGGACATGCAACACAGAATGGACCTGGCATGCTGCCCGGAGAAAACTAGACAACCGTGGAGTGTCAATCTTTGGTACAACTGTGACATCAGAGAAGTCTTTTTCTTCACTACCTATGATAAAACATAGATTTATTAAGTTAATAAAGTCAACTCCGAAAACGTTATGCTTTACAAAGCACTGCATTCAAAGAAGTGTTGCAAATACTGAGAACCGTAGAAAATTCAGAACACTGCATTTCAGTCTCTATTTGTGATTGTTTCCAATTTCACATTGTTTTATAGTAAGTTCATGAGATGAATCCGATTCAACTGTCTTAAGGAATGCAGCAAAAGGAACCAGTGTGTTTGGTGCTAGCTTTAGGTTACAGGTCAATCTTATACAGAAGAAAAATCTGCAATATTTATCATCTAGAGCACCTGGAATCAGAGACACCACACCTAGAGTTTTCTTACAGTGACGTCTCCTTAAGGATATATTTCTTGCTGTATAGAGACAATTTCTTAACAACAAAAACAGTAATATATAATCCATCTGAATAGCTGCACATCCCTGTGTTCTAGAAACCTCTCATCTGCACTGATGGAGCATATCTTCAAATTGCACTTAAAACATGAAAAATCTATATTGATGAGAACGAACTATCCCAGTCTCAGAACAGAGTTTGTCCTACAGTCATAGGGTGAGTATTTGGAATAAGGAATCAGACCAATTTAATGATTCCCTGTGATTCAATAGCTCTAATCTCATTCGTTAACATGAGAGAACCTGTTCTTTCAAAAGAATATTGAAAGGGTACTTCCACAGTCACGTGCTAACAACCACAACAAAAAGAAACACAAGGAAAGGGAATTAACTCAAAACAACGTGAAACCTACTGTAAAGGGAGTAGACAGTCAATACTCAAGAGTACCAAGGTTACCTCCAGACACAACAGAGCCTTCTCCTGGGTGCTGGGTCCATACTTCCCTGGTTTCTATATCTTCAGTCTGGACGTCTCTCTCAACATTATCTTCATTGTACTGAACATACGCCTTAAAGAGAAAAGAGGGCTAGAATTAACACCTAGTTTCCATTTCACAGCAATCTGCCATTACTGAAGATAAAAGCAACTACAATTTTAAAAAGCTAGTAAACTTAAAGAATTTAAAGGTAAGCATTCTTGGGGCTAGGATCAGGTTGGCCTGTGGGGGATTTCCTTGAACCTTAACTGATGTGGGATCCTGCACTAAAGTGGGTGACACAATTTGCTAGGCTTTGGTTCTGCACTGTTTAAAAGGGAAAAAAAGCACTGAGTACAACTATGAACGCATCCATTATTCTTCTCTTCTGACTGCAGATATAATGTGAGCTCCTCTCAGGAGCCTTCCTACTATGGTTGGCAGTAATGTGGACTTGTGAGATACAACAAATTCTTTCTCCTCTAGGTTGATTTTCTCAGGGCATTTTATCAGAATTACCAGAAAAGAAACCGAGACACTGTCCTCTGTACCAATCACTCATCGTGCCCAACAAGCTGTCTTTAGACTTTGCATCCTTTGAGTTTATGAATACAAGTTATAAAGGACACTTTCAAACACAGCCTCCAGAGACATTTCCAATTCACATATTCTAGAATGGACTCAAGGCACACACATACTATACTTCCATTAGACAACACATCTTTTACTAACCTGTTTGGTATTTTTTTTCCCAAAGTTCCTAATATACATGTCATATTCATTTACTGGTGGTAGGTCCAAGAGAGAAAAAGTGAATGAAAAATCTAAATCAATAAGCCGGAGCAGTTTTGTACTTCTTGTCCTTTAAAACAAATTAGAAACAAAAAAGAAATTGAATAATATACTTGGAGACATGCAGGAGGGTGTATATTAGGGTCATGTTAAGGAATTAGAGACTCTCTCAAGTACTCAATAATTATTTTAAAGAATTAAATAGAAGCTGAGGGTACAACACAGTGTCCAAATGTTTTCTTAAGTTATAGAAAACTCTACATTAGAGCCCTAGGCTGATAGGGAAAGGTTTTAGCCAATCAGGCTAATAGCCATGCCCGCCATTAGCCATTAGCTAATTATTTGGGTAGGACCATCAGGTCCCCATGATGAAGAGAAGGGCCACGTGTGCTTGCTCTCTTTCGTTCCCAGCCCTGCGCTCCCTCGGAAAACGTGGGATCCTGGATCTGGTATCGTGAGTTTGTTTACATTCTTTCATCTATTAAAATATATATATTATAAAGATAGCTGGCTTGGGTGATTACATCTTTAATTGCTGCTACACTTGGCGCCCACGTGAGTGATTTTAAGACCACACAGCTATCAGGCAGCCGGGGCTGGGAGTCCCCAAGTCCCCGCCGGCCAATCTACACCATTTCTGTCTGAGTCCCCGCCCACGCTCTCTGCCTCTCTCCCCGCTGTGAACGCTTGTGCTAACTCAGGACGCGGGATTGCGCTCGGGAATCACCGACTCTGCTGGCACACCGCGAGGCGGCTCCGGCCCTGCCCTCCGCCAAATGCGACACTGGCCCCCCACCCTCCGTGCCGCTCGCCCAGCCCCCCGGTTCTCCGCGTCCGCTCACCACTCGCCCGGACAGACCCTCGGCTATTCCAAACACGCCTCCCTGACCAACCTAAGAAGGAGCCCGATTGGTTCTCTGCAACCTTCGGTGAAAAACTTATTGTACCGCTGCAACATCTGCTGGTAAACTATGGTAATTACACCTGCTTCAAGTCAACAGGTACGCTTTTCAAATAAAATGACCCGCTCAGATAATCTCTCCTTTGCTGATTTCAATGGATTTATGCAATTTTATCCACGACACATATGAATCTCTTCCAATCGGGCTCCTTATGGAATTCACTGCCTTGCTTGCATTTTGCGTTTTTCTCATAAAGATTTATAATGTAATCCAGTTCCTTAATATAGAGATTCAGGAGCTAAAGAAACAAAACACTGGCCTCACTGAGGATCTTCGGTCAACTAAGATTTCTTTAGACTCCATGCAATCTATCAGTAACTCCTTTAGGGAAAAGCTTTCCATCATGGAAGACAAAACCACTGACCTGACCAATGCTAAGAAATCCTATCAGGACAAATTTGCCGCTTTGAAGGTACGTGCTGCTGATGTAAGTTCTTGAGCACAGATTCACCGTTATGGAGCAACAGGCTTTTGGTAGATTATGTGCTGTTGAGTATGTCACTATGCTATATCACAGGGCTGTGACAAGCTGGCGAATAGACTATCTTTACAAGAAGCTAATGTGGTTTCAATGAAGGTTAGTTCTAAGGATGAGACATCATCTCTGATGGACAGACTTCATGCCTTAGAATCCTCAATGAGAACATTAGAACAAATCACTGGACAGGAAATCCAGATGCTTCAAAAGGCAGTGGTGAACAGATTTGAAAGGATTGAGGAAA
>JAQHUG010000168.1:4167576-4182464 GCA_028555095.1 Dicrostonyx torquatus | reverse complement strand
GAAAAACATCAGTTTCTGCCCCATCTTAAGGAAGCAGGGGGAGGGCGGTGGGGTGGGGAGGGAGTGGGAGGGCCGGGAACAAGGGGAGTAAATGTAAAATTTTCCTGTAATAAAAAAAATCAAATGTGAAAAAAAAAACAAATCTTCAAACACACACATGTATAAATGTATATATGTACATACATGTATTGATATGGATACTTGTTAAGGCCTCTTATACATATATATATATATTCATAACTATGTAGACCCGGTTTTAGAGTGAGACTCTGACTCAGTCCCTCTCTAATTCCAAGCCTGTTATGAAGAGAACAGCCCAGAGTTTCTGGAGTTTCTGTCGTATGTCAAGAGTCAGTTGATATAGGACAGAAAATAAACTGAATTTAAAGAACATCTAACTTTCATTGATATCAGTGTAATTAATGTTTTCAATTTTCTACAATGCATAATGAATTTTTCTACAGCAATTTTTGAAGTCTCCAGAAAGAGGATGACAGCACCGGATGGTGGCCTCATTATGGTAACATTGAGTTGTCTTAAACTATGTTGTATTTCCAGCAAAGAAGATGGGACCCATTGACAACACCTTCATCTGGCTGATACGACATCAGGACGTGGTTGATACTGCTACAGGACCCATTTGGATACCATTTGCCAGAACGATTTCAACTTGGATAAGTGATATGGATCCCCTAGACAAAACATTGTCCCCATGTCAGCAGGAAGTAGCTTTAGAGAACGACGTCCCCTCTCCCAGAAAACTTTGCCCTCAGACTTTGGGACTTCATTATATGCCTTGCATATAATTAAGAGATGGGGGAGGGATAATGGATTGATATTTTTATTCTTTGTAACTTTATGTTCGATGTCTGTTCCCATTGTATATAACTATACTAGAGTTAGATTGATCTTATTTAGACAAAAGGGGGAGATGATGCGGAAAGGTTTTAGCCAATCAGGCTAATAGCCATGCCCGCCATTAGGCATTAGCTAATTATTTGGGTTGGACCATCAGGTCCCCCTGATGTATAAAAGAGACGGGCCACATGTGCTCGCTCGCTCTCGTTTCCCGGCCCGGCGCTCCCTTGGAAAGTGTGGGATCCTGGATCTGGTATCTTGAGTTTGTTTACATTCTTTCATCTATTAAAATATATATATATTATAAAGATAGCTGGCTTGGGTGATTACATCTTTAATTACTGCATCACTAGCCAAAAAAAAACTAAATAAAGTCACAAAGTAATGGTGTGAAGACATCATGAACCAATGTACAATTGGTTCACTGCAGTCCACTGAGGCTGAAAAAGTCACAACATATGTACACCAGAATTTTCCTGACAGGCAAGTCACTTTTCTTCCAGGATTTAGTGTGTTGGCTAGTTGGATGACATTTCTGTACTATCAGCCACTGTGACAGCCAGGTTTGCAGCCTACATTCTCCTGGAAGCTACAGCAGCCAGCTCCCACAGGAAACAGCATCTGACACCAGTAATCTCCAAACACCCGTCATTCAGCTTCCTCTTGCTGCCTCAGTCTTCTACCCAACCATTTATATTGGCTTCTTTTTTTTCCCAGACACCCTAATGTGATGAGCCCTGGATTCAACACTTGTGTTAGTTGACCACTGTCACCTCCCCCAAGTCTAAAGCAAGCTGAGCAAGAAAGGATTTATTTCTCCCACTTACCACACTTGCACACTACTGGTGTTCAGTATACTATGAATGAGCGAACGATCCCCGCAGCCCCACAGGGTCGCAACAGTTATTTTTTTTCTCATTTCTCTCCTCGCCTGTCCTTCCCCACTCACACTCAGAGTCTTTACAGCAACTGTCACTTTTCCATCATCTTATTCTCAGGTCACCATCCTGTATCTTTCTACTTACTACCTTCAATTTTGAGGATTTGTTTTTGTTTTTGTTTTGTTTTGTTTTTTGAGACAGAGTTACTCTATACAAACCTAGCTGTTCTGGAACTCTCTCTGTAGACAAGGCTGGATTCAAGCTCAGAGATCCACCTGCCTCTAGTTCCTGAGTGCTGGGATTAAAGGTGTGCCAACAATGGCCAGCGTTGGATAGCCTTTTGAGAAACTTCTTGTCCTAACCAGTCAAGTAAGATGAAGTCCCTAATAAAGCATCATGTCCCCACTCCCCACTCTATGCATGGACACACACACACACCTTTTCATTTTCATAGTCATAAAATGTTAACCCAATGTCTGGCTAAAGCTCAGAAAAAAATTCACAAGTTGGAAATGTGCCTGTTTTTCTATTCTCTGAAATCTGTGAAAATGGGAGCTATTTCCTCAGGTATTGAAAATATGATAGGCCAACTATGTGCTTTAACTTGTGGGAAAGTGATTTATTCATTAAATACATTTAGTGAGCATAAGACTGCCGAAATTTTCTACTGTATTTTAGATCTACCATGATGAGTTGCATCTTTCTAAGGTTTACTCATTTCACCTAAACTTTTATTGGCAGTTATTCATATAATCCTATTTAATTTTAGTAAGGAGCTGCAGTAATATTCTCTTTTCCATTTTTACTGTCTTTGTTTTCTTTCTTTATTGTACTTAATCAAGACCTTCCATGAAGTTTATAAATTTTAAGAAAATTTTCCAAGAATAATTTTCACTTTGCTGAATTTATAGCAAATGGTTTCAATTTTACAGATTTTTTGTTCTTACCTTTTATTGCATTTCTTTGAATTTCTAATTAATTGCTGCCTTTTCCCAGGCTTAGCATGGCTGCTCGCACCACTGATATTTCTCATTCTCTTTTTAAACTGTGTCTGTTGTTATAAGATCAGTGCACCCCATAGACAGAGGTTTCCTTGTCACTGGTAAAAGCAGTTTGTGGATCTGAGTAAGGCTCAGTGCATTTGTGTCGTATGGATGGGGCCCTCGGTCTGACCACCAGCACCAAAAGTTTCCTAATTTCTTCTTTTGCTTAAGTTCACCAAGAAGTACAGTGTTTAATTTTCTAACTTCTGGGAATTTTCTATTTGACTTTCTATTGATCTGGAGCTTAACTCCATTATGGTCAGTGAAACTCTATATCACATTGGTCCACTGATGACAGACTGTTGAAATGTTATAAAACATACTTTTCTTTGTACTAAATTTCTATCACCAAAAAAAGAGATGTGTATTAAAAAAAAATTCTGTGTAGGCTGGAGAGATGGCTCAGCAGTTATGAAAATGGTCTTGCAGAGGACCCAGATTCAATTCCCAGCACCAACACGGGAGTTTACAACTGTCCATAATTCAAGCACCTTCTGACTTCTATTGACAACAGACATACATGTGATACACAGACATACATGCGAGCAGTACACTCACACACATAAAAAAATAAAATACATAAATCTAAAAAGCTTTTTTTAAAAAATCAATTACTATATTTGTGGATGTTATTTCTCCTTTGGGTTCTGCTAGATTTTTGATGTGTGCATGATATGTACCATTGCTGTTGATACATGGTTGAGGAGTGCCAGGCTCTACTGAGCCTAACTTTTTTACCACAATGAAGTAACTTGACAGCCACCTTCTCTTTCTTAAGTTTGCCTGACATGGGTGACATCATATTATTTTGGTTGGTGTTTGTTTGACCTATCTTTTCCCATCCATTTGTTTTCAGCCTTTTTGAGTCTGGTATGCAAAGTTTCTTTCCTAATTAATGTGGTGATTTGGAAGAAAATGGCCCACAAAGGGAGTGGCACTATTAGGAAGTGAGGCCATGTAGGAGTAGGTGTGGTTTTTTTGGAGGAAGTGTGTCACTGTGGAGGTGGGTTCTGAGATCTCCTTTGCTCAAGATACTCCTCAGTGTCTCAGACCATTTCCTGTTTTTTTAAGGGTCAAGATGTAAGAACTCTCAGTTCCTTCTCTGGCACCATGTCTATTTGTGTGCTGCCTTGCTTCCTGCCATGATGACAAAGGACTAAACCCCTGAACTGTAAAGGATTCACTCCATTAAATGTTTTCTTTTATAAGAGTTGCTGTGGTTGTGATGTCTCTTTACAGCAATAGAAACCCTCTGACATGTTGGGATTGGCAAGAGTCTTGTCTCTAGAGGGGATCACAGGTGTTCCCAGGGATGTCCCCAGCTAAGTAGTTGGGCAGCGAGGAGGGGGTGCCTGAACTGACCTTGTCCCATGGTTACATTGTTGAATGTCTTGATCGTCACCATAGAAATTCCGCATGATGGATGGAGATAGAGCCAGAGACCCACATTCACATCAGAGCAAGGGACTGAGCTATCAAGTTTCAGTGGAAGAGCAGAAGGAAGGAGAAGAGGAGCAAGGAGGTCAGGAATTCAAGAGACCTAGGACATCTAGATACCTGAAGAAGAAAGAATCCAGAAAGAATCACCAAGCAAAGAAAAATCTGACTTAAGATAGCAATATTCTCCGCAGGTAATCTCTGAAGAAGATTGGGCCATATAACAACAATTCCACCTGGTTCATTTAAAGATTGGCTTTGGACTACAAACTGCTCGGAGTAATTTGAGGTGGCTGAGATGATCCAACCTAACAGACTACTTTGGCCAGGATCTGAGACATCCTTGCACTTTCTCATTGCACAGAGACTGAATAACAAATGATAAAGCTACTTCTCCCAGAACTTGAAAATTAACCCAAATTTTTCTTTTCAGGATCTGCTAAAGATGCCATTGTCCCAAAACAGCAGGAAGTAAATTTAAGAACACAACAGCCACATTCTCAAGAGGTAGGGTGGGTGGCTTTTGATCACTCAATGGGTTATGGATATCTGTCATCGTTTAAAGTGTTGGTTATAAGTTATTATTGGTAATGGTCAGAAAAAAAAGCTAAACAAAGGAAATTAGATTTAAGGTTATTGTTTTGAAAGAACAAAAAGAGAGATATAGATAGGATAAAAGAGTAGATTACTGAATCTAATCTGAAAATTAAGAAGTGAGAATATAGATATAAGATAAAAAGGTAGATTATTGAATCTACTTTTAAAAAGCAATTACTAATTTTAAACATTTTATATTGGATTGGACTTTTGTATCTTGTATACAAATTTTGTAAATTGATACATATTTGAGATTACTTTTGTTAAAACATACTGTACATACATCTCTAATCTTGTTCAAGGTATTGTACCTATACAGCTCATTTAACAATGTAATACAAACAACTTATAACTCACAGCCTTCAGACCAACTTAAAATTTGCAGGCAAATGGATGGATCTAGAAAACATATTGAGTGAGGTAACCCAGACCCAGAAAGACAAATATCAAATGTACTCACTCATAAGTGGCTTTTAGACATAAAGCAAAGGAAAACCAACCTACAATACACAATCCCAGAGAACCTAGACAATAATGAAGACCCTAAGAGACATATGAGTCTAATCTACATGGGAAGTAGAAAAAGACAAAATCTCCTGAAAAAATTGGGAGCATGGGGACCATGGGAAAGGGTAAAAGGGGAGGGGAGAGGAAGGCAGGGGAGCAGAAAAAAATGTATAGCTCAATAAAATCAATAAAAAAAAATTAAAAAACAATGTAATGCAAATTTCTAGTCTTTGAAAATTATTACCAACTGTTTAGGATAATAAGGAAATGCAGGTTAGTAATAGTCATTTATTATGATCGAATTTGTAGTCACATTGGTATGTTTTAAAGGTCAAACAAACACTTCAAACGTTTCAGAGTTATACAGAATACAGCAATGTAAGATGTTTTAATAACAAAGGATTATATTTTATGACAATGAGACATGTCTGCTCCTGGTAGCGCCAATCTACTTCAAAGAAGATAATAGGTATCGAAGAAACTCCACATGGAGTTGACTTTCTTTGTGGCAAAAGTAAACTACTGGGCAAGAAAATGTCCTTGCCTCGATTGCTGACAATATGCTGTCCTAACTGGCAAGCAATAACACATTGTTTAATGTCAGGACAAGTCAGAGAAAGCTTTAAAAAGGGATTCTAGACAGACAAGAACAAAGCCAAGTGCAGCTTCTTGGTAACTATGTTTACTCTGGAGGCTCTGTTGGCTGGCCTTTAAGAAAGGCTTCCTGACTCAGCATTAGAAGCAAAAATCTTGCAGTTCTTTTAAGAGGCTCTGCCATCAAACACTTAAATAGTGCTTATGAGCAGTGGGATCAGGCTTCTTGGTGGTGGCATGGACCTAGAAACTTCACAAAATTGTGACAGTAAGCATGGCTCCCACTAGTACCTCCACCATAAAACTAGACTCAAAAATCTAAGAAATGGGGTGGAGCCAGTTGCCAAAGCAGCTTTAATCCTATCCATAGTGTTGAGCAGATTAAAGACTCAGTGGTTCAGAAAAAGATAGAGATATACAGTAAGGACAGATTCAGATGAAAAAAAAACCTCTAAGTGGTTTACAGTGTATTTAAAAATATATGTTTCAGAGAGAAAAGAAAAAGAATACAGGAAGTCCTTTAAAAAAAAAAGAAATAAAGTAGTCAGGTGTGCTGGCACAAGCCTTTAATCCCAGAATTTGGGAGGCAGAGGCAGGCAGATCTCTGTGAACTCGAGGCCAGCCTGTTCTACAGAGTGAATTCCAGGACAGCCAATGATACACAGAGAAATCCTGTCTCAAATAAATAAATAAATATAAAAATAAAAAAATAGAAAAAAACAGACGTAAAGATGGAAAATACACAGAGAATCTGGACACTCTATGTTATTGTGTTATCTTTGACTTGTTTGACTGCTAAGGAAGGAGCAACAGCTGCTAAAAGACATTTGATTTTAAATGTTGCTAGATTAATCCAACCTATATATTTTGAAAATGCCTTGACTTCAAAATTTAAGTTAAAAGATTTGTTACTTTGGAGAAGATGGTTTGCTTTTGTTTCCACTGGAAATGAGAGACTATGGATTCATTCTGGGTTAAGAAAAATCAGGTTTGATTAAGGAAGACCCCCTGAAAAATCTCCGATAGGAGCCGATGGCCCAGATGATCCAACATTTCAGAGGACCTCTGTTGGAGTTTCCTCTGAGTTCTACATCCAGAACAGCCTCAAGACTGCTGGCTGAGATAATCAAGTCTCATAGGATATTCTAATCAGGACCTGACCATTATTCTAATCTTTCTTTAGGTCCCCATAAGATTATCAGTGCCCCCCAATCATCAAGTTGCCTAGAAAACTACACCCACATTCCCAAAAATTGAATTATGGATGTTTGTCTTTGTTTAGAGTACTGGTTACAAGTTGCTATGTATAATGGTTTAAAAAAAAGTTAAACAAAGGAGATTAGATTCAGAGTTCTTGTTTTGAAAAGTGGGGGGAGAGTACTGTGGGACAATGGTCTCATACACTGTAAAGATTTGTCACTTGTATTAATTTAATAAAATTCTGATTGGCCAGTAGCCAGACAGGAAGTATAGGAGGGACAACCAGAATAGGAGAATTCTGGGAAGAGGAAAGGTCAGTCTGCAGTCATCAACCAGACACAAAGGAAGCAAGATGAGAATGCCTCACTGATAAAAGGTATCAAGCCATGTGGCTAACACAGACAAGACTTATGGGTTAAAATGTAAGAGTTAGTTGATAAGAAGCCTGAGCTAATAAGGCCAAACAGTTTATAATTAATATAAGCCTCTGTGTGTTTCTTTGGGACTGAATGGCTGTGGGACCGGGTGGGACAAAAACATCCATTTCCAAAAAAAAAATAAATAAATAAAAATGTACCCTTCCCTTTGTCATGCCCTTCTTTAGGAGTCCATGTTTTTATCTGTCATCAATTATTTCTGAAAAAAAATGCCTGTTTCTTTTAGTATAGGTCTAAGAGTAAGAAATTCTCAAAGTTTCTGTAGGTCTGAAAATGCATAACTTCTACTTTAATTCTTAAAGGGCATTGTTCACTTTGAGTGCTTGGAGCATCTTTGTCACTGGCCTACATTTTCCTTTGAAAAACTCCCACTTAAGCTGTCTGATTCAATTTTCAAGCTGCAGCTTCCCCACCTCTCTGGCTATTTTTAAGACTCCCCTCCCCCTGGTATCTGGTGCTCAGTAGTCTGACTGAATTCTCTCTTGCTGTACTTTGTTCTTCTTTATTATCTACATTTATGCTTCTTAAACCTTTTCAAGCCTTAACTTGCTTACATTTGTATACTTTTTAAAATTTGCAGAGAGTATGTCTTAAAATACAGCCTCTATCCTGGCCCTTCTCATTGTCCTTCCTGGGATTCAATTATACACAACAGATAATTCTCACTCTGTGTTATGGCTTTACAGTCTTTTTTTTAAATCAGCCTCTCCTTCCTTATCTTCTCTTCAAGTTGAAAACTTCCCACCGTCCTCTCTTCAGCTCACTAACCTGGCCACCTCTGATAACTTGCTATTGAACTAAGCCACCCAATTTTTAGTTTTAATTATTGTATTTTTGGAGAAAGCACCTAAAATTTGATTGTCTAACTGATTTCAATGTTCTGATCAAATCCATTGCTTGTCAACCACATTATTATAATCTTATTTTTAAAATGCAGATCAAATGATTTGCTCTCAGGATCACACATGGACCTGTTACTATTCTGTTTTCACTCTTGGTTCTAGTGACCCGACCCCAATCTCTAGTATGTCTAGTGATTTAGTGGACAACAGGCATTGAGTAGAAAATTCTGTAGAAATTTTGGATATTTTCTTTTTAATTCCTTCCTGGAAAGGAGAATTCATGTAGGTCACACTAAACAGGTCCCATTAGGATGATCAGAGGATCAGTGTCATGATCTGTGACATCAGATCTATTTCAGCCTTGCCTTTATTCCTAGCATGGAGGCCAAGGAGCTTCAACCAAAGTCAGGGGTGTTTAGCAAGAACTCTCCTACTTCAAAACCCTAAACTTCATTTTCCATCTCCCCAGCCAAAGTTCCTACTCTTGCTTTATATGTGAATTGAGCACCTTGAAAACCACATGCAGCCTCTGCGATGAAAAGATGGTAGCAACACAAAGTTGGCCCTCTCCACCTCCTTCAGAGCTTGGTCCTCTGGGTACTGGTGGTCCTAGCTGTTACTAGTTGTTCATGCACTCATCTCAGGGTGTGTGCTTACTACTCTGTTTTAGACCCAACTTTCACAGTTGTTTTTAACTGGAGGGTTTTGTTTTGTTTTGCTTTGTTTTGGTTTTTTTTTCTTTTTGATGCAAACTGTTCATCACAGAAAGAGGTAGAGTCTTGTCCTAATTCTTTGAAACTCACTAATTCAAAAAGGAATGTTGCTCTGACAACTGTACACTGCTCAATACTATATGTCACTGGGTAGATGCATCTCGTATATCCTAGAAAACTACCTCCTCAAAGGTCTCATCAAGTTGTTGCAGTCAAGATTTTATCCTATGCACTCACTGGACACTGGGACATGGTCACTGTTTTAACATTTCATCTGTTCAACATGGAAGTATTCATCTCTGTGAGTGCATACAAGCTTATGACCCACTAAGAGAATGTATTTCATTCGTGCACTGGCAGCATCACTTTTTCATTCAAGGCCCATCTGGTGGAAGACTAGGGAAAGAAGTCAAGAGAAAAAAAGCTTTCTTCCCAGACCCTCTTATCCTGCTTGCAACATTTCTCTGTGGCTCCAGGCCTTGCTCTGGTTCAACATCCCTGATTTATCATAAACTTTATGAAAGGCCAAAATTAAGTCATGGTCTTCAGCCACTGCAGGATCAATATCATACATTTTTTAAACTCATCTAAAGGATTGCTCTGAGATGAGTATTTCAGGGTTCTGCGTCCACATTGGGTTGCCTAGAGAATTATTTCCCCACATTCAGACATCTAGACACTCCAAGGCTAAATAAAGTCATGCTTCAAAAGGATCTAATTAATGCTTGAGCTGGTGGCAGACCTTGGTATCATTTTCATGGTGATAGTTTTACAAGCATACAAATAAAAAAACCACTGGGTCATGGAGGCTTCTCCCTATATTTCAAGAGATCAGTGCCACAGAGCTACAATGCAACATGAGTCAAGCACAATCTGCCTAGCAAGATTCTGTCCACCAGATCAGAAATGTATGATTGTGATTCTGCAGGAGTCTGAACGACCATGGGCTCTTGGGCTGAGTCCACAACAGTCAGTCATTAGAGAGCCAGCACCTAGTATACAGAATAGGAGGTGAACACAAAGGGAACTGCAGTACTAACTGAAGAATTGACCAGGCTAGGGATATAACTCACAATATACTGATTTCAATTCCCAAACAATTTACTTTAACAGTCAACAATGAAAAGTGGCAAACTCTGGTTTGAAAACCGTGCTGAGAAAGGGTTCGTTAAAATGCACTAACACAAAGCTACAGCTGACATGAGCTCAATGAGAACATTTGCCTAAAGTACACGAGGCCCTGGGTTTCATCCACAGCAAAACATGTACACACACACAAATACCTGTGGCAAATTCCTCAGTATACTCACTTTTGTTTGAGGGCCTGACTCCGACTCTTCTGGCGATGTGAAGCTGTTACAAAATCCACAAAAATTCCACAAACAGGGGCCCTGGAAATGGAATTACTTCCATCTGAATAAGGGAAAAAAGTTATTTTGTAATAATGAAATAGCTCCTTCAAACAAAAAAAGTAAAACAATTATAGCCACATATAAAATTGCACTCAATAATTTTTACTTGAAATTGATGAATCATACCAGTAAGAGTTTTAGAAATATTTACGAATATATGTATAAAATACAGTTTTCTGTTCCATTCTATGTACTCTGGGAAAAAAAAATATAACCCTCAATTGTGGTTTCATTTTCTAAGACTCCATTTACCTACAATCAATTGTGGTCTCAAAGTTATTAAATGAGTAATTCCAAAACCAACAGCTGGTAAGTGTTGACTTGCAATGTTGTTCTGAGTAGCCTGATGAGCTCTCACAATATTCTGACTAGAATGTGAACCACCCTTCAGTTCACTGTAGGCAGGCTAGGTGTGCTCTCTGACCCCAATACAGCTATCAGATCAGCTCTCTTGGTATCTCAGGGCTAACACTCAAGGAACCCTTAATGATGCCCTAAAAGGACAAGAGCAATATGGATGTGCCAAAGAGGAACCATTAGGACCTTCCTCAAGGCCACCAGACGGTGTAGCAGATGAAGCAGAACTTACCAACTAGCCTGACAAGATGGAAAGGAGAGAACCAACTCTACAATATTGCCCTCTGACCCCTACATAAAACATGAACAAGCACATTGTTCTCACACAAATATAAATAAATATAAATTTTCAAAAGGCCTTCCTTAAAATAAAAAAGTGAATGTCCTCTATTTAAGGAAAGAAAAACAAAACCCCTGAGGCTGCTAAGTTCAATTGTAAAATCAAGTTCAATTGTAAATTCATGAAAATATGAAGAACAAGAAATTCATGCTACATGTGCTGCAGCGTCTTAACCTGCATAAGTTTCCACACCAGTACACGATGTGAGCCTAATTAAGAGGGACAAGGCACTGTACTTGCATTGGAGAACATGTTCAACTGATACAAAGTGTTGCATCAGAAAGCACTCAAGGGGCTAAAGGTCATTCAGTGCTCCAGCCCTTGCTGCTCTAGCAGAGGACCTGAGTTCAGTTCCCAGCTCTCAACTGTCCATAACTCCAGTTCCAAAGGATCTGATACCCTCTTCTGATCTCCTCGAGTACCAGGTACATATATGGTGTACATGTATATATGCAAGACACTCATAAAATAAAAATAAACAACCCTTTCAGAAAGCACTTAGGCTATGAAGGCCTCAGCAAGGGTCTCCCGTCACCTGCAGGTGAAGAAGCTAGTTAGGGAGGATGGACAACACCTAAAGCAAGTCTTCAACTGCAGCAAAACCAGGCTCTTCTGAAAGATGCCAGGTGGAAACTAGGAAGATGCAGATATAAACCTGTAATCTTAGCACTCAGAAGGCTGACGCAGAAAAAATTAAGAGTTGAAGACAAGTCTGAGCTATACAATTAGATTACCAAAGAAACAAAACTGTGCAAAAGAAGGAAGTAGGGCTTAAAACATGAAAACATGGATCAATTCTGGAACTACATGAAGTACCCTGCATGACAAAGCCAGGTACAGTGTACACAGCCAGGAGTTCACATTCACAAAAGCAAGGCACTTACACATGTTCCAGCAACTGAGTCAAGGAGTGTTGGTGACAGCCATCTTGTAAAGGGTTGGTATTTAAAGCCCTACTAACAATAAAGGCACGCCAGACCACCAAGCTCTGTCAACAAAATGAAAACCCTAAGGTTGTATTTTTATACCAAATACACCACTCTGCTTCAGCCCCTTCAGAAGAGGGCTCTGTGCTTGACAAGACCACATATGCCTGTCCTGAATATGATCATAATTGACACAGGTCCTGATGGGGACATAGTGTGGAGCTGGGATTCATTAACTGATGCAATAACATTCTTCAACACTGCCATGGACAAGTTAAAACTGGAGCCTGCTGGAAGGACTGACAGAGTGGCAGCAAGACTCACTGGGAAGTCACAGACATCATCCAGGACAAGCCAAGCTGAGGAATGATATTTTAAACTCTCAGTGAAAAGGAAGAAGAAAATACTGAAGGCCAACAAAGAATATCAACAAAGGAGGTTCTGGAAGAACTTGTGCGTCATCTACAAAGCACAGAAAGATGAAGATGAAGTATGCCCAGCAAGGTGAACATCACCAAAACTGATCAACGCTGTCTTAACATTTGCACAGATACTAAAACACAAAATTGTGGCCTATGACTTGCATAAAACTCAGCATTAAAATCACCCTCATCATCACCAAAGGATGACCTCAGTAGCAACATTTTAGTGTGGTAGAAAGAAATGCAACTTCACATTAAAATGTTCTTCCAAAAATGTTTACACAACAACTGAGACTCCTCACCACAGACACTGGTGGCTCCTGATATACAATCATTGGTCGTCATGGCCCAATGATCTGGGGTCACCCAAAAATGATGCTTCTTCTGACATATTATTGGAAGGTAAGTAGTAATCTAGATATATCCCAGTGCCCATGTCACTCATCTCAGTTTAGATCATCACCTCCTATCAACACAAGATGGGTAAGTAGAGGACCATAAAATATTTTAACTAAGAGAAGCACACATTCACCTAGCTTCAGTTATAGCAGACTGCTATATTATTTCTGCTATCATTAACCTCTTATTGTACCTAATTTCCAAACTAAACTTAAGCATAAGGATGTATGGAAAGAGAAAATATAGTATCCACTGGGCTTGGAACTACCTGCAATGATAGGACTCTGTGTGTGTGTTTTGTGTGTGTGTGTGTGGTGTGTGTGTGGTGTGTGTGTGTGTGTGTTGTGTGTGTGGTGTGTCCACAAATGACAAGAATGATATGCTAGAATAAGAAAATTAGTACATAAATACAAAATAGTTAAAAAGCAGAAATGAGTATAAATGAAGATTATATCAATCACTTAATTGCAAAAAGGGATAAATTATCAAAACTGTAGGTATGTATGTGCTTTATCAGGACACAGATTTCAAAAGACATGATGTCCTCATTATTGGGCTGACAGAAAAGGCTCATACTGTGAAAAACAATCCCTAGTCTATCCTTCCTGAGGGAAACAATCACCCACAATCCACCACTTTCCTCTAGAAGTTCCTAGAGTTCTCTATTATCAACATGCTTATTTTAATTGTATTATTAAACCTGTCTCGTCAATCCTCATGGACATGTATTTGAGTTTAAAAAGAGTATAAGATGCAGACCCATCTTGTGGTTTTATATACCTTCAGAGGCCTTTTGGGCACATAATCTCACTGATCCTCAAAGCAGAGGGTCAGTGATATAGAGGGTGTGGTTTTCAAGGAGACCAAAGTACAAGTTTTGGCACTCCTGGGGTAAGTCATGCCATGAACATTAGTATACCAACTACAAAGCTCCAACCAGACCTTGAGAGAATTGCTGTCCCAGCTATTAAAATGAAGAAACCTGTGTCTGTCTTTAAAGTCACAGATGCAAATACTGGGGCACAAGCGACACCTCTGGACCCTCAGCATCTGGTACTCATTCCCCAACAGATGGAGATATGCCTTTTGAAGTTATGAAATTCTTGCAGACACTATGGTTGACTTTGGTCGACTACAAAAAGGTATTTATCAGTTTCCTACAGCCAAAAAAATGGTAAGATGAGAAGTTTATAACCAAATAAACCCTAGGAGGCAGAAGAATATTCTCCTAAAACAACCTTATGGCAGTCATGGTTAGCCAAACAGGTATAGTTTGCTACAAATGTGGTGATTAATCAGGAGTCATGGCCATCATAGCCTAGCACTCATATCTACTGCTCATGTTTTTGAGCTCATTATATCTATTAACTTATTTATTTATCAATCTAGAGGAGGTCTTACAGAAACTAAGCAGAGACATTAAGTCAGTGTCCTAGTTAGCATTTACTGTCAACATGACACAGTCGAGAATCACCTAAAAAAATCATAATTGAGTAACTGTATCAGGTTGGTGTGTAGCCATGTCTGTAAAGGCTTGGCTTGACTATGTTAACTGATGTAGAAGAGCTCCACCCACTATAGATGACACTATCCCCAAGTCAGTAGTCCTGGGCTAAAATAAGGAAGCTAGCTAAGTATGAGCTAGTCAGACAGCAAGCCAGCAAGCAACATTCTTCCAGGGTTTCTGCTTCAAATTCCTGCTTGGGTTCCTGTCTTGACTTCTGTTTAGGGGGAGCTCCACCTTGGCCCCATCTCTCTCTCTCTCTCTCCCCAAACCCTGCCTTCATTATGGTCTCGGTATCTCACCATAGCAGCAGAAAGGAAACTAGAATATAGCTCAAGCTCACACAGCTAGACAATACTAAAAGTCAAGATTTGAAACACACTCTTAGGAATATACCCAAGAGATGCACAACCGTACTA
>JAQHUG010000168.1:4155996-4166521 GCA_028555095.1 Dicrostonyx torquatus | reverse complement strand
GGGCCTTGGGCTTCCCATAGGACAGGGTATCCTGCCCCATCTTAAGGAAGCAGGGGGAGGGCGGTGGGGTAGTGGGGGAGCGGGAGGGCTGGGAACAAGGGGAGTAAATGTAATTTTTTCTTTTAACAATAAAAAATAATAATAATAAAAGATTTGAAACACAAGAAGGAGCACTATTAAACCTCTTCTGAATTGCTGACTACAGCACAGAGCGTGGCTTCGTCACTGTAATCACCTCTATTCTGTCCCCCTGTACTAGTTTAATGATGACAGAGCCAAAACTGAAGTTCCTATTTTCTGAGGAATAATGTGAGTGTGACCAATTAATCTTACCAAGAAGGCTAATGATAAGATTATGCCAAGCATAAATGTAGGAAATAAAAAGGTTATTCACGGATTTATTACGTAGATCTAGGTTCACTGCCACTCCACCATGAGTCCATGGTACCAATACCTGGGCTACAGCCAGTTCACACAGTAGAAAGAAGGCTGGGTCCTTTCTTCTGACAAGCCCAGGTAGCCCTGGCCCTCATGTTTCTAACTCTCAATTTACAGAACACGAAGAATTCATACTGCCTAGCAGCTCGGCTGCCTATGTAGCAGACAAACATTGTGATTACTGACAATTCTTCCATACTTCCATTTGCATTATTACACTGCAGTAATAACTAATTGCTTTAGCTATTACTGCATGGATACAATCAAAGTTAATAAAGATACAATTCCAACAGGAGAGACCAATGTGGTAGATCAACCTGTTGAAAGGGAAAACTCACCAAAGTAGGATCAGGATAGGCTTTGTTTTTGTCTTTCCAGGAAAATAAAAGCATCCATTTGGAGAAATGTAAAGACCTTTGAACAAATAAGCATCTAAAGAAGGAGGGAAAACTATCTGAAAAAAATATTGCCAAAAAAAAGGAGTAATCTGGCCTAATGGTATAATATACTTTCAACAGGATAAAATTTCATAAACCTTTAGAACTGTCTGTCTCTACTGGTCTCTACCACGTTAAACAGGTAGTCTTTATATAGACCCAACTCAATTAAAAACTAAAGGCAGCTTTGGAATCAGAGTGTGGCTCTCTCCTTCTCTAAACCCAAGAAAGTTTTTTAAAAGAAAACTCAGTCTCTGTCTCATGTCAGAAAAGCCTAGTATGGAACTGAAAAAAAAAATCTAGGGACTATCATATTATCACTAATCGCATTCTCCTTGAATTTATTTTGACTCTTTAAAAAAAATTCTTAGATATAAGTACTATCTCAAAATTTAAACTTTCTGCTTTGATATTAAGGAGATTATAAGTACTAACCAATTCTAACCTTAAGCTTCATGTAGCTTCCTGTAATGATTTCAGGATTAAGTATAAACAGATGTTTAAAAATTAAGCCTGGATATCCCAAAAGTATTTAATACATCATGATCCTTTAACCTTCCTAAGATTTATAGCATATGACATTTAACTTTTCTACAGTAAACAATAAACTTTCCTAACAGCAATCTCTGAAGTCTCCAAAAGGATGATGGGCTCCTAAAATAACAGTTCTACCTGGATTGCAATAATGCCACCAAACAGATAATCACCACCCGAAGATCAGCTTTGGACTACAAACTGCTTAGGACAATTCCAAGCTGAGATGGTCCACCCTCATGTACCACTCCAGCCAGGACTTCACATAAACTCAACACTTTCCCCTTACTCAGAGACTCACAAATGATATAGCTGATTCTCCCAAAAATTGACCATTGTTTCAGTTTTTTTCAGAGTTCCTTAGAGATGCCATCAGCCCCAGACAGCAGGAAGAAATTTAAGAACATGACTTCTACTTTCCCAAGAGGTGGGATAGGTGACTTTTGTTCTTTCTCAAAGTTATGAATATTTGTCATAGTATAAGGGATTGGTTACAAGTTGTTATAAATTATAGGGCTGAACAAAAGAGATTAGACTCAGGGTTCTTGTTCAGAAAAGAAAAAAGGGGGATAGATATGATAGGATAAAAAGGTAGATTATTGCATCTACTTTCAAACTAAAACAGCAACTATTTTTTTTAAATAATTTACATGGGTATGGATTTTTTTGTTATACTGTATATATGTTTCTACTTCTGTTTAAGATTTTTTTTATACTGATACAAATTTAAGGTTTTTTTGTTATAATGTATAGACTTTCAACTTCCATTTCAGGTATTTTTGTATATTGTTACAAATTTGAGGTTATTGTCCTTATATTGTATATATGTTTCTATTTTTCTTATGACATTATCTATACAGCTCATATTGATACAGTTTGTTTATTTATTCAATATGAAGTTTTAGTCCATAAAAGCTATATTGGATCATAAGGAAATACAGATTAACAGTCATCCATAATTATCAAACTCATAGTCAAATTAGTTAGGTTTTTTAGGTATACAGAGATATGTTTCAAATAGAGGATGATGGGTACCAAAGATACAACATATGAAGTTTACTTTCTTTGTTACACAAGCTGGCCTTTAGGGCAAGAAACTGCCCTTGCTTTAACTACTGACAGTATGCTGCCCAAACTGGACAAGCAGAATACAAAGGAAAGCAACTGCCAAGACAAGATAGGAGAGTCCTTCAAAATGTCTTGCTTCTGAAAAAAGGTCTGTCGGATATTATATATTATTGTATATAGTTTTACCATGTTAGGGTTAGAACCTTTCCTTCTAAGTTAGACAAAAAGAGGGAACTGGTAGGGGAATTCTGTCACCAACCTACTAGACAACTGAAAGGAGCATTTTGGTCCAAGAGGCAAGGTTTTCATGGGGAATGGCTGTGACCAAAAAAAAAAGGTAGGGCCGAGCAATACCTACCCTCTTTGGTCTGGGAACAAATGGCAGTTGTGGCAGAGGCAAGTGGTGGTGAGGAGGACATCACCAAAGGGAATAAGAACACATGCCTAGAGGTTGCACAAAAGGCTAACAGTGCAAGGCAATATGCATAGTGTACATGGGAACAGTGACTGACATTTCATAGCCATCCTCAACAAACGTCTTGTGCCATAGGTGGATATAGGTAGGCACATCACATAGCATCACCTGATTTATCAAGTATAAAATCTGCCCACCTTGTGCAACTTTCCAGCAAATGTCTACATAGCTCCCAGAACATGTTTCCCAGTTTTGAGTGTCTTTATCTATACCTTCCCAGGACTCCTTCTCATACTCCATTTGACCGTGCTTCTGAGACAGTTTCAAAGATAACTCTCCAACCCTTTCATTCTCTGCACTGATTGCCTTTTGAATTTCTTGTATCTCCCTTTTCTGGGCTAGAGGAAGTTCTTCAGCCTTTTCTTTAGAGTCATGCTCATTATTGCTGTCATCATCTCCATCACAAACCTCAAAGTCATCTTCATAATCCTATAAACAAGAATAAGGATTTTAGCACCCATCACACAAATGAGTTAATACTCACCTAAAATGAAACATCATAATTTATAATTCAAAATAAGAAAAACCCTTATTATTATTGCTAAGGGAGATTTTATAATGCACTGATTTTTAATATTGCTAGATTGTAAATTTGCATTATACTGCTGCCTTTGTTTTTCTGAAAATGAACCATATGATACAGAACCTTGTATATGAAGAAGTATAAATAACGTATAAACATTGTGCTAAGATAGTGAAGGGTTATGCACACATATAGTTAGATATGCACACATACATAATTGTTTGAATACAGTACACTTAAAATGGGGTTAAATTGTAAAACTCTTTAATTATCAAACACAGTGAGGACAAGCATGGTGGGAATATAGTAAGCTTTGCACAGGTAATGACCAGATCTACATCAAAACTTAAGAGACATGGACAAGAGAGAGAAGGCCGACCAAATTACTTTACATGCTCTGGTCAATGGAAGCACACTCCTTTAATCCCAGTACTTGGGAGGCAGAGGCAGGTGGATCTCGTGAGTTCTAGGAGAGAAACCTTGTCTCAAAAAAAAAAAATTATAAACAGGCACTAATTTTTTAGAAGACATTGTTAAACTGAGAAAAATTTAAACTTTATACATACATACTTCAAAATCATCTTCAAAATATTCATCAGCCCCAGTAGCCTCTAAATCAATGTCTTCCTTTTCAGGTTCCTGGAAGCAAAAGTCAAATATGAAATAAAGAATTCAACCATAAGCTTCACGATTGCAAACAGACTGGAAACCCTTGTTTTCGAGGGATTGCGAGGTGCTGCTAATTTACAAGTATTTATATTACATATTATTACATAACAATTTTGAATTATTGTAAGAGATAACCTTGTAAGAACACACTATACATTTTAAAAAGCTAAAAAAAACTTTAAGCTTTCACCACAAAAAAGTAATAAATGTTTAAAAGATGTTTACTCTACAGTAATTATATAATATACATGACCAGTTACAGAACAGTTGTTTTGGGTTCTATAAAAAACGGGGCATCTCAGAAAGTGTGAGAACAAGTTACTACAGTGGGTCTCGGAAAACATTAAGCAACTAGAATAATCAAATATACACAGGAAGAAATTAGATCTTTGCAATCAGTAGCTATACATTTTTAATCTTTTCTATAAACTGTTTACCAATTCTGATTCAAACTGTTTCATAACTTGATCACTTAGTTTCTCTTTTAAAAGTATCAGCTTCCTTTTTCATGTTTAGTTTCAAATTTTAATGACAGACTTTTTAAATTGTCTGTTAAATGAACATTAACAGCTGGTTGTGATGGCAAACACCAGAACTCTATGCTGATTGGTAGACAGAGGCAGACAGAGCAATGGTAGCACACTCATTTAATCCCAGTACTGGCAATGCAGAGGCGAGTGGATCTCTGTGAGTTCAAGGCCAACCTGGTCTACAGAGGGAGCTCTAGGACAAGCTCCAACACTACACAGAGAAACCCTGTCTTGAAAAACAAACAAACAAAAAGAAGAAAAAGGAAGAAAAGAAGGAAGGGAAGGAGGGAGAAAGGCAGGAAGGCAGCAAAGCAGCAAGGCAGCAAGGCAGGCAGGAAAAAAGACTACTTGGGACCATGATATCGAGACCAGCCTGCACAACATAGCCAAACATCTCATATCTGGGGACAGAAGGGCAGTACACTTAACCACATAACTAAAAGATTTGAGTTCACATTTTTTAAAAGATTAGTAATCTCCCTCTATTGATTACAAAGTATTGACTTAAGTCATATTTTATATGTCATAACCATTGATGATTAAC
Organism: Dicrostonyx torquatus; assembly: GCA_028555095.1. Lineage (NCBI taxonomy): Eukaryota > Metazoa > Chordata > Mammalia > Rodentia > Cricetidae > Dicrostonyx > Dicrostonyx torquatus. The sequence continues at coordinate 4,161,303 of JAQHUG010000168.1, read as the reverse complement.
AATGTCAACATCATGAATTAGAGAAACTCCTACAATATCTACAAAGCACACTCCTGACTGTCATGAAGATGTGTCCAAAGAGTTAGGATCAGTCAGCAGAAAGACCCACCTAAATGTGGACGGCACCATCACATATGCTAGAGGCCTAAAAAGCAGTAACACAGGCCTGTTCCCTCCCTGCCACAATGGACTGGTCTCTGAAAACATGAGACGAGATAAATCTGTCCTCCCTTCATTTCTTTATAGCATGCATTTTGTTGCAGTGACCAAAGATTAGAAGGATATCAGACAGTAAATTGTAACATTATTAGGCAACCCTGAGCAACTTTCTCTACATGTTGACATGGAAAATAAGGATACCTTCGCTTCCCTTCTCTTGTGCTCTTCTCTCCCAGATCTCTCTCTTTTATCTGTGTGACTTCGGCGCCTCTCCTCATCATGATGAAGTCCTTCCTTGTGCCGCTTCTCTCGGTGTCTCTCTTCTACTTCCCTGTCAGAGAGTGAGCTCCCCTTTTTTGAATGTTTCTCTCTTTTCTCCCTCGTGCTGCTTCTGTCTCGGTGTCTCTTGTCCCGATCTGTATCTCTCACCTTCCTGTGCTTCTTTTCACCTTCTTCTTTATACAGCCAGTAGTTGAGAGGATTCTCTTTGCTGTCTCCATACTGCAGCTTTGAAACCAACAGTGAAATCTATGTGAGCAAAGGGGTCACAAGCACTGTCTTATGCATTTTAGGATGAAAGAAGCAGAAAAAAAAAACACACAAACAAACAAAAAAATATCATACACCCAGCACTGCTCTGTACCCCTACAATCCTCAGTCTGCTGTCCTGGAAGAAAAGCGACCCTCATTCACACCAAGAAGCACTGCAGAGCAGCAGCATCTAAGCCAAGACAGATGTTAAAAATGTCAAAAGGCCTCAGGATGATGGTGTGGGTGCCCTGTGTTAAGGCTTGGTCTCTGGGCAGTCACTGCTGGGAGGTTCTGTGGACCTTTAGGAGGTACAGCCCCAGGAAAGGCTGAGGGGACTGTGGGCCTCATCTCTTCCTATTCCTCCCTCCTCCTCGCTGTTAACTGACTTGGGATGTGAGTAGTTGCATTCCCACAACATGCCACAGCCTTACAACAGAGCCAAATAGTCCTGGGCTGAAAGTTCCAATACTATGAATCAAAGTCAACCTTTCTTTTTATATATTGACTTCTTTGGATATACTATTTAGTTACAGAGAACTAACCCAGACACACAGCAAAGCACATAGAATTGGCCTTCTTTCTTGCCCCACAACACTCTTAATTTGTCCTTCACCTGCAGCTCCACAGTCCTGTAGGCTCTGCGGCAAGGTCTTGGTGACTTCCGTAGGAAGGCAGTCCCTATGGAGAACACCAGCACCTGCTGCTGCTGTCTGCATGCAGCAACACAGTATGCTGCCTTCCCTTAGCTGTTCCTCATTCCCACCCAGACAAAATGACTATCATTAGTCATCTCTCTATCCCAACACCACCACCAAAGTTCAGCGAGTCACTCGTGACAGGAGTTATTACTATGGCGTCCTAGCTTTGATTCCATCTCGGAATCAGACCCTGAACAAGCCTGACTGGATTCATCCCAGCCAAGGGGCGCTGCACTCCCTCCCTCCCACGGCACACCTTTGTTCTCTATGTTCCTCTCACCAACCTGAGGTGCTTAAGAGTCCCCCTACTTCCTTCCTCGGTTCTCCTCAGCTCTAGTTCACCTGTTTATTTCTGCCAGGACAGTATTTCTAGAGAAATTAGGGTGTTCTGACTGAGCCCCTCAGCCTTGAAGGCAGATCACTTGTCAAAATTAACTATGTGAATTAAAAAGCTAAGTCTAAAGAAGTTTTATAGATCCCTAATAAAACCCAATTATTTCCATCACTATGGAGGAGGAAGACGGTTTGTGAAACATTCTGTCTGCCAAAGGACAGACTTATCTGTGTCATAATTTGCACTTACTTATAAAAGATTCCTCAAATCAATTTTTAAAAAATTGCATCATAAAAGCATAGCAAAGAGTTAGCCAAGACTTGCCATTGGACAGCAAGTGCTACACAGTGGAAATTAAGATGAGGGTGCTTAACATCGTTAGAAAACACCCACATAGGACAAAAGAGGAAGCCCAGGATGATTTTTTAAAAACAATGGTATTCTAGCCAGTTTTATATAAACCTGACACAAGGTGGAGCCATCTGAAAGGAAGGAACCTCGATTGAGAAAATGCCTCCATAAGATCTCACTGTAGGGCATTTTTCTTATTAGTGTTTGATGGGAGAGGGTCCAAGCCATTGTGGGCGGTGCCATCCCTGCACTAGTGGTCCTGGGCTCTCTATGAATGCAGACTGAGCAAGCCAGGGGGTAATAAGCAGCACCCTCCAATGTTTTTGCATCGAGTCCCTGACTCCAGGATCCAGACTTGCTTGAGTTCCTGTCCTGACTTCCCTTGGTGATGGACTCCATGAGGAAGTGTGAGCCAAATAAACCCTCTCTTCCCCAAGGTATTTAGTAACGGTGCTTCATTCATCACAGCAATAGTAACCCTAAGACAAAACATCTTAGGTGACAGACATGTTAATCACCCTATTAGAGATTAAACACTATATATACATATTGAAATGTCACACTGCCCCCATAAATCAAACAATTATTACATGTCAATTAGACATTAAAAATATTTTTTGAAAGAGAAAATGTCTAGAAGTTTCATTTCCCTCTTAATCAGATTAGCACGGCGCTCCCGAGTACTATGCTGCCTAGACAGCAGCCTTCCCTCAGGCTGGTCCTATTACCTTTCTTTCTCGGTATCTTCTTTCTCTATCGTCATCTCCTCTCTCAGAATCTTCATCTCTCCTGTCTTTCTCCTCAGTTCTTACTTTACTTGCTAAAAAATACAACATATTTTTAATATCCCCAAACTTTACGATATCAAAAAGCCCACCTGATAATACTGTACAGTTCATAGCTGTACATGTGTTCATTAATTTGCATTTTAACATTCTTCAACTAAGACACATTTTCAAAACTCAAGAGTAAAAAGTGCCAGTATCTGAACTTAAAGTGGAAGATAAATACGTCAGGCTAGGAACAGTTACAATTCTTCCCCTCTCCCAATTTGTTACTGAGACAAGCTGGGAAAGGCCTGTGTTCCCCAGGAAGTGGAGAAAAGCACATGAGAGGAGTCAGGGAAACAGGACTCAACATAACCTGCAAGAGAAGCCACAGGTGAGGCTGATGAATCACCCAGGTATTGTTGATGTCCGAAGGCCTACCCAACACAGAAAACCAGCCACCACAGAGAAGCAACATTAGCTTACAGTTACGAAAATCCAAAGGACAGGGAAACTCAGTAGAATTCTTGCCTACCATGTACAACAGCCCTTGGTTTGATCTACAAATCCCCAACATTGCAATAAAACTCCACTTAGATGGAATACTTTTATTAAAATGCTTTATTTTTGCTTATCTACAGAGACTAAGATTTATTGAGATAATAAATAAAAAAGTTTCAAAAGTAAAAACACTATTAAATACTATGAAAATGGTTCCTGTATTGACTGAATTTAAAAAAAAAGCCATAGTAACATAGAGAATAGGAAATGGAGACTTCAAATCTAAAGCTAAAGTATCCATGAAAACCTGAAAGAAAATAAATGAGGAACTAAAAGGGGAAATGCTTCCAACAGTGAGAACTTCCAAACAAAATACGGGCCAAGAAAAGGGCCCAACGAGTAAAAGCAGTAGCCAATCAAGTCTGATGAACCCCAGAACTGGATGCAGGTGGACACAGATGCCGCATTCCTATAGCAGGATGAGAGGTGAAGCAAGGAGAATCAGCCAGAACCCCTCAGGTCGGCAAGCCTAAAGTACATAATGTGCAGAAAGAGACCCATCTCAACAATGTGGAAGGCAAAAGCCAACTCCTGAAAGTTGTCTTCTAACCTCCACTCACAGAGTGTGGCACAAATGAAACTGCAGACACATAGTCAATCAACAAATCAATGGAGCAAAAAGAAATATAGCTAATAAACTTAAAAAATGTTGGGGTGATACTATAGGAAGAATCCCTAATACAGAGACGCACCTGCACGGACCTTCTTTTCCACTCTCTCCAGTATCTGCCTACCGCGCGCCTCTCGAACCAGGAGGTCATGGTAGGCAGCAGTCTGCCTGAGCTCTTCTTTCCTGGCCCTTCTGTCTTTCTCTCTCTCTCTTTCTTTGCCTCGACTATGAACTTTCTCTGCATCTGGCTCTCGATGTCTTTCTTTCGGCCTGTCTTTCTCACGGTCTTTCGCCTCTTTCCTCCTTTCCTTGTGCTTCTCCCGGTCTCTCTCCCCACGAGGATGTTCTGTGGAAGGGTGAAGGTCTCTCTCAGCAGTCTTCTCCTTGTGGCGGGCCTCCCAGTCTGGGTCCCTGCTCTTATGTTCTCTGTAATCAAGAGGACCCAGTTCTGACTCCTTGTGCGTCTTCTTTTCTCTGAGTTTCTTCTCTTCCTTGGGACTACCTGATTGTACAGCCTGAAACAACACAAGGAAGAGCTTCCGTGACAAGGAAAGCCACACTCATTGACTTACACTCATCAAAAACACTTTAAAAATCACTGGTGATAAAGCTGCAGGGCTCCAGCAGAGAAGCCCGCCCTTTTGATGGCAGCTGGTCCTTGGTGAGTCCCCATTTCAGATCCATCCCACTGGAGTGGTAAGTGCTACCCAACCCAGCCTGTCCCACTGAACCACTGCGGGCATCCCCCAATCCCCGAAACATTCTGCCCAATTAAGAGGCTCCCTCTACCCCCGACCCCGGCTTTTCTGCTTTTCACACCCCAGCTTGTCCCTAAGCATCCCTCCCCGTCGGCGGGGTCCTGGTTTCCCCAAGCGAACTCGACCGGCTTCGGGGCTGTGGCCCTGGACAAGAGAGGGTCGAGTACAAAGCTGCAGAGCTTGATTTGATCCACGGAGCGGAGAAGCCCGCCCTGTTCACAGCGGCAGATCCTGAGTGAGTGTCCCTGATCCAGATCCACCCAGACCAAGCAAGTGACCCTATCTAGTACCAGCTGATCCAATAGGAGGGGAGAAGATGGGCAGGCGCCAATCCAAGAGTTCCTCTAACAACCTGGAAAGCAACATGACAAGACCAGAAACCAGCAATTATGCAACAAGAAGATCTGAGCAACCTAATCCAGAAGAAGTAGAAGAAATCGACTTTAAACATAACTTTATGAAAGTGATAGAGACCATTAAAGAAGAGGTGAAAAACTCCTTTAAAGAAAGGGATGAGAAGACTAACAAAAAAGTTATG